>JAHZNA010000895.1:0-44601 GCA_027743935.1 Sinodicranocentrus sp. ZH6 | reverse complement strand
CCACACACACACAGACGGCGCAGACGATTTCATAAGCTCGCACTTCAAACCCTTTTGCTAGCTAATAATATGCTCGAATAAAATCAAAAACTTGTACTCAAGTTTCTATTTACTGATGCATCGTCACAAAATTAGCATATAATAATAATAACTTCATTTCCTCCAACTGCTATGAGTATAGTAGTTATTGGCTGTACTGGGTAAAACACCGTCCAAACTCTATTTTCTCGGAAAACAACGAAAAATACAACATGGTAACAAACTAAGAAAACTAATATTTAATGTTATTCGAAATAATTCGAATGGATGATGAATTTTTGCATTGGTTATAGGATATATAATTGCATAATGTAGTCTTTAAAAAATCGTTGAAAAATATTTATTCTGATCTGTTTAAATTGGTGATCAAGCGATTTAAATGAGGCATTTAGTATAAAAATATAGAGTTTTACTGTAAGCGTTGTTCAATGTGCATGGCACGACGTGACGAGTTTGCAACTTCAGCCGGTTAAATAAATGCCGGTAAGACGTGGTAAATTGGTTTGTAGTATTTGTAAGCTAACCAATTGTTTGCGCAGATAATTTATGTCTTTCAGTCTTTACTCCAATTCTGTTAATGCATTCAAGCTCGCAATGTTTGATGATTTCATTGTGACAGGCTAATTAGGGTGTAAATACTTTTTGAAAAAACCACACAAGAGCACATCAACCAATTAACTGTTACTTAAATGATGGAGCGAAACATAAAGCGAAATAAAGAAAAGCAATTGAGGATAGTAGTTGAGAAGAGCGAGAGTACTAATCCAATAAATGATAAGATTCGATTAACATAGGAGTTTGTTGCAAATTTTCGATTATTCTACCTCGCATAACATGAGTATTGCTTATGACAGCACAAGTTGGCCAACTTTACTTAGAATTATCTTTTAAAACTATCTTCAATAACTCTAAAGATTTTTGAAGATAGTGGGCTATCCATATAATGCAATTTATCTCAAGAATGGTATTGTTGGCCAAGAAGGGTTTCACGATAAAAAAAAAAGTGTTAATGCATACAATACTCATGCAAGCATAACAATTCTGCTCATACATATACGGTTGAATACATGAATCTACAGTAAATCCTGGTTCTTGCGTGTTACTGACTGTTTGTAAAGATCAGTGATAATGATAAGCTTGTAACTGAATTGTCAACAACAATGGCGTGATGACACTTCCGACGTTGTTTTCAGTTTTATTCTAGCTGCAAGAATGTTTTGTTTGTCCTTGTTATCCGATTCACAGTTAATCTTATTAGCTTTGTCATATTTACATAGGTTAACAAAGATGTTTTGGTGCTTCTATGAACTGCAGCAAAGAATATTAGCCTTTGTCATGTAAATTAGTTTTTCCTTATTTGATATTAAACAATACTTAATAGAGATAATTGGTCTTTTAATTGCTAACAAAGGCAAATATATAGGTACATTGCTAACAAAATACTTAGATGTCATTTAGCATTTACTGGCTTGTGCTTTAACAATCCAATGACAGCAATACAGCAATAATTTATGGGCATTATCTGAAAAAAAATATCTCACGACAGAAATGAAGTATTAATATCAAATGGGATTGGAGTCATAGTTCGAGATTTTAAGCATAAAATATATGGGTCATACTATTGATTTATTCTTGTTGAAATTAATCACTCCTATTCAGCAATAGCAATTCGTTCACCCCGTGAAATTAAATTAGAATAATAACTACGCCATTATATCCCGTGGTTTAAGCATCCCCGAATCAGATTGTTGATTAAATCAGAGCTTTATTTTGAGCTGTCATTTACAGCTATAAATATGTTTTGGCATAAACCTACCATTTCAATTCCAGGAAGTAAAGTAGAATTTTTATTCTCATAGATGCACTGAATACATAATAAATTTTATAATAATTCACAATTTCAGCCGTTCGACAGCCCATTCATATAAATAAAATTTGCTGATGATGTTCTGCGCTGTTTTTTCCTACCACTGGAAAGTGTAAGTCGTAAAATATTATTTTATGAATTATGCATTAATAAATAATAAACGTACAAAGGAAGATGCGTTTTTACGACGGTAATAAGTATGAATCCTATTATATTTTTGCTCAATCTGACTATATAAATTTGGCTGTTTCCCATGTACCTAACAAAACCTATCTCACGCTTGCACAATAACATCATCATAAAGAAGAGGCGTGGTATAATTGTAAAATTAACAAACCAGCTTTGTACATGAATACATCTTTTTGACTTTGAACGTGATGATTTTAGCAACGATTACTTTTGTTCCTTTACATAAACCATCAACTTGACCATTCATCCGTCAAATTAACTTTAACCATCAACCACCTTCTTCAGCACCTCAGGTGTTTAAATAAAATGTTTGTTATAACTTATGAACGAAAATTTAGCTGACAAATACAAAGATGTAAGACCGTAGAATTGAAACCTTGAATAGCTTTGACATTAAACAAAAGTACACTGTTACGCGGTCCTTTTCCTGGAAAAACACTATGATTGAATTTAATGGCTATATAGTCAGATAACTCTAGAGGGATGTTTTGAGGTTCCTTCTTTCGTAGTGATATCTTGATGTTCTAGGCTGTCATAATTTAATAGAAGATTGATTTACCGCTGGGGCTGATGGGTTTTCTCTTACACTCACGAGAATGCCATCATCTTAAACTCATTAAAATGTACTGACACTGACACTAACACTTGCTAAACACTTATACATATACAACTTCTATGTATGTTTGCGTTTAATTGCATTTTAAGAGCTTTAATAAGTTGAATTTTGATGAGAATTGAGTTTGGATATCTCGTTGCACAGTCCAAATCAATTAAAACCCTTTGGAAGTATGCATAAAGCAAAATGTTGATGGTAAGCTTAAAGTTAGAACTAGAAGTTGTGTAAACGTGTTTAACTAATTTTGCTACCAGATATTTCGTTTAGTATCTGATGAGAATATGTAGAATTCATTTTTCGTACTAGTAAAATAGGAAATAAATAATATTGCAAATTGCAAATAATTTATTCCCATGAAGACATTTAAGATTGGATTGTGAAACACTTTTCAGAAAAACTTTTGTATCAAAGACATCAATTTTCCTGGATCGACTTACCTAGGTTTGTAGAGTACTTTGCAGATTCTTCTTGTTTTTGAGGGATATTAATGTATGCTACATTATGTAGCTATATGCGTCATTTGCGTGTCAAAGTTTTCCACCGAAGAACAAGGATTCTGCTGAATCAGCGAGATTTTGTCGCCAGCTTGCTCTTGACCAAGAACTGTATGCATTTCATCGTCGTCGCATCGAATTCATTTGTGGAACTGGACTATTAATTTTATGAATGAAGGTTCTAAGAGAAAAACTAGATTGCTAAAAATGGAACGCAGAAAGTCTACTGATTCTTCTGGTGCTCTATTTCATAAGCATTAAAATGCATGGATTAAGCATCGGAGCAGAAACTGTATTTTCAATTAACTCCAATTCCATGTAGAAATTTGCATACACATGTTAGAAATTTAATAAAGTAAAGCTGCCCCAGCTTCTTAATAATTTTACATGCATTTCACACGAAAACAAAGATCATAAAAAAAGATGAAATCTTACCAGAACAACTGCTAACTGCTATCTGTACTGATGTACTTGCGTACAGACACTCCATCCAATTATTACTCTGTCTGCAATAAACGGCACTGTTAGGGTAACAAGTAACATTGGACCATGTATAGAAGTTGCTACACAGATTTCATTTCACATTAGGTATTAAAATCGAAACAAAAACGCCCAAACTGTTGGTCTTTTTCCAGAAAGTAATTCGTTAAGTGCTTGTGTAAAACCAAGAAACTACATAGCCATTATTATATAGATTTATACGCGCTTGCAAAAAATCAACTTTACTTAAATGAACATACATTTCTTTTCATAACAAAGAAAATGGCGAAATTAGTCTGATTTCTATTTTCCCCATTTTAACTTGAGAAAACGCTCTTTGCTTACTTGAGTTTGTGCCATCTGAAACTGAATGACCTATTTGATCATCGTACAGAAAATTACAAATCATGCTTACATTCGAAAAAGCGTTGTCCTCAAAATTCGTGTAGGCAGGGATGAAAAGTTTTATTGAAAAAGTTCCGCCTGGTTTCGTTCAAGGTGTAGGTACTAGGTACAATGCATTTCAACTGCAGTTTCTTGCAGTTGCCATTTATAGAAAATATGCCGCATCTCAAGACGTATCACACATCGCTAACCCAACCAGATGTGTGGATTTTAGGGTGTTATTTCTCACAGGGCAGCATTTACGAGCTAGGACTTCAAAACTAAACTAATACGAGGTGCGTCTGGAACTCCCATTATATTCTTTGAGGAGGAACACGCATGAAATTTGATTTGACATTTGTAAACTCATAAAACAAGAATAAAGTAAACAAATTGAGAAATACAATGAGACCCGCAGGAATGAATGAAATACAAGGAGATTTTTTGCAACCAATCTAAAACTTAAGTATGCATAGAAGCAAGATTTTATGATCTAAAAGCATTTTAGAAACGATTTAGTTTCATTCACAAATCGTGTTAAATAAGTATTTGCGAGTTTGTGCATAATCATAATGGCTGGTAGCCCAGTAGCGGTTTTTTAATGGCGACGCTTGGCGATTTCCTAAGACAATGTGGTAGTGCGTTCATTAGCTAGGTCAGCGATGCATGTCGTAACAACATAGTGGCTGAAGAGCGTTATAGAAAAATCAAGTATTATGTGCAGCTCGTAAAAGTATGATAGATGATAGCCATTGGTATTATGCATATAAAGAATTTACAAATAAATATTCGAGCATATTAAAGACTGGCAGAGTGATAATAATTTAATGCACTTTTTTACGCGCATAAAATAATAGCAAAAATAACATTCATCGTAGAATCCATTAACAGTTCGATAACATTATGTTAACAATATTACTATTTCACTAACATATCTGTAGCATTAAATTATTCACATTCTTCCGTCAAGGTTTCTTCATCGCTAAAATACTCATCTTTCACAAATTTGCGCTTGGTTCTAAGATTTTCAGGATCTTTCTGCAGTAGCGTATAACTGCCACTTGATACAGTTTCTCTGTATGCTTGATCCTCTGCGAGCGCCCTCTGAAAATTTATATAAGGAACCCTAGTATTTATAGTGTTTAAATATGAATTCCGAGTCAAGGAAACCACGCGTGGGTTTAAAAATTAAAATTCCATTGATTCATTATTACCTGATGCTGTATTGCAGCACTTAAAGTCTCGGAATCTGCTTTATCTGAATCGGATTCAGATTCGTCGGTGAAACTATTATCGTCATCCTGGTCAGTCTTTTCGGATTTGTCTTGTCCTAGTGCTTTGTGTTTCTTCTTTCTTCTTTTCTTCGGCAATTCTCTGTCTCCTAATGCATTTTTAGGGCATTTGTAACTTAAGTGACCGAAATCACCGCATTCATAACAACGACTTTTGTCCGGATATGTCCTCTTCCTTATGAATTCTGTCGTCCTTCCGTTATCCTTTGCTATGCTGCATGACCACTTTCGGCCAAATATCTTTTAAAATAATAATTAAATAATACAAACCTTTGAATTAACGAAATAAAACCCAAATATTGAGAAATTAATCATTACATACAAACAAAACCTACCTCCGTCCCATTATACTCTTGAACGCATTTCAGAGCAGATTCTGGCTCTAAAAACTGGACGAACGCATAACCTTTGCTCTTCCTCGTTACTTTATCCTTGGCAACTTTTGTGCTGCAAGTCAAAAGTACAGAATTCAGGAACGTAGGTAAAGCAAAACTCGTGTCTAACTGATCAATTTATTTTCAAAACTAGATAAATTCTGATTGCTAATGGATGAAATGATATATATTTATTTATTTTTTGATGAAAGAATGAGTTTTTCTGTCTCTCTACTTTGAAAGCTTTTAATTAACACTTCACTATCGCCGAATTAAACATTTTTTTATAATTTTAAAAGCACCAATTTTTAATCAACTTACCTAACAATCTTTCCACAGTGCTCCAGCAACTTGAATATGTCACCATTAGTCAAAGAATAAGCTATGTTACCTAAATATACCGTGCTTTTACTTGGACATATTGAATTGTACCCTTTGGAATTTTCGCCTTGCTCCTTTTCTTGAGACAAACTGGACATCGTTTTATAAATATAGGATAACCAAAAATATTAACACTGCTCATTTTAAACGATCAGAAAACCGAAGGAGGACTCCTGCTAAACTGGATACTATGGAAAACATTGCTATACACTATTAACTTAACACACTCCATCACAGAATAAATTCAGCAATTTCAAGTTTGAAGACAGAAGATACTCTGTTATCAGCCTAGCTTATCAGCGCAGAAAAGAGCAAGTTGAATTAAACCAAAATATTATTATTTACTTCTGACGCAGAATATCTGGTTCGCGGCTCAAGAAAACAAAATTCTATTCTGATGGTGCACTGTCCACAGTACTTTTTTGCTCACACTTTTTTACTGAGCCACAAACCCAATGAATGCACGATGGTAGGAGTAGGAAGGAACTTGAGTTACTGGAGTAGAAATGAAACGTGTTTTTGTGTGACCTTGGAATGACGATTAAGACATATATATGTATGTACTCCACATGTTTAGCCAGTCCAGAGGGCAGTTATACTATACCTGTACGGATCATTTAGTTTAGCTTACTTCATATTAGTCTTTAATAGTTAGTTGCTACTCTCGTAGTTTTAGTTTGGTTGGTGAGACTGGGATTTCACCAATCTTTATGCAAACCGAATCATTGATGCATATCATGTCTTATTAAATTCGACAGCTGCATATTAGTTTCTTAAGCTTCTGTGCTAATACATAACAAAATGGTATTTCCGATCACTTGTTCGGCTTGAGTTTTTAAGTTTCGTCTTTCCATCGTAGAGTTAACTATTGAGTTAGAAGATTGATTGAGATAAGTTGAATAAGTTGGATATAGATTGTAGCACGTTGAGAGCTCTCAAAGTGTTATTATTTAAGTGCTTTCATTACTGGCTAAACTTTCAGTTTTTAAACTTTTGAATCTTTGTATTTTTGTACAGCAGTCTCTGTTAAAATTTGCTTTGTAGGGAAAAATGGCCGGATTGATAACAAAACCAGCGCTGCGACAGCATATAAAACAAAAATTGGCTAGTATGACGAAAGATGAAAGGCAAAAAGAATCTCTTGCCATAACAAAGAAAGTAAGTCATGGAAATTTTGATTTAGACTCTCACAAGGTTCGAGAGACCGTAGACCTGGTGGATTCGAGATAGTTATTTTATTTGTTTTTACAACGTATTGTTCGTTTTTAACGCTGACATACGCCGAATATATATGACTTTAAATTTTCGAATACAATAGAACTTTATACATCCTGCTTTGAAGAACGTGGAAGGAGAAATATATATAGTCCTTAATGATTTTTTATTTCTAAGACATGTCTTCTTTTCTTGTCCAGGTTTTGCAAAGTAGTTTTTATCAACAATCTCAACGAGTTTGCTTGTACCTGAGTATGGATGAAGAAGTATCAACGCATGACATCCTGCTTGATATTTTCACTTCTGGCAAACAATGCTTTATTCCAAGGTGAACCAAGTAAAATGTTTATTATGCTTTCTGTGATTTACCTGAAGTTGTGCAGGCATGTGTAATATTTTGGTAGTTTAAAAAAAGCACATCCAATGTTTTTTTTCTTGGCATTTTATATTTTGAATTATTTTGTCTCTAAATAAAATACGTATTCATCCCATTCCATTACAGACATGGTGAATGCTCTTTATAAGTGCAAAAAAGTGTGCATGACATCCCCTTTTCATGCACAATTCACACCAACCGAGTTAACATCTTTCATATTTTTTTATGGCAGATACACAGCAACGAATATGGAAATGCTCGGAATAAAATCACTTGAAGACTATGATATGTTGCCAAAAACCAAGTGGAATATTAAACAACCGGAAACATCTGAAGGTCGTGAGGAGGCCTTGGCATCAGGTAATTCAATATCAATTCAATACCCTTTAATAATTTAATGTAAATGTAAGTTTCATCCAATTGCAAGTTCAGTTGTTAGCAATTTTCAGCTTTCATGGTTACTTAAGTACATATATGTTGAGGAAGTATGGTTTGGTTCTATAAAAACTATGAATTGAAAGCAGTGCAGTAGACTTCACTAGATGTGTATGAATAGTTAATAAACAGTTTTCGGTGTATTGACTAGTTAAATTGTTCATTCAATTGCTCCAGTTCCACTCGGCGTGGAAGATGTATGCAGTAAAATGTTTAAATTTAAACATCAATCGTTTTATTGAATTTAACAGGTGGACTGGATTTAATACTTGTACCAGGTTTAGCATTTACAAAGCAAGGACACCGCCTTGGACGAGGTAAAGGATATTATGATGCGTATTTAGAAAAGTGTGCAGTGAACAATCCACGGTCTTTGATTACAATTGGCCTTGCATTTAGAAAACAAATTGTTGATTTTATTCCAACTCACGAACGTGATATTTCTGTTGATCATGTTTTTACTTAGAGGATTGATTTGAAACATTTAGTTTAGTATAAAAAAATCGTTGTTGTTTATCCTTGGTTTTAGACCTCTACGTGCAAGTCATATTCCTTTGTTTTTTTGTAAGTTTATTTATTAAAGTGTTGGAACATCTTTTATTTACAATTCCTCATTAAATAATAACGTAGCATACATGTTGCAAAATGATGGATTACGTTTGTTGGGATTGTTGCAGTTTTAAACATTTGGTTGGACGACAAAATAGGGAACTTTAATTAGTAACGCATGATAATGGCGGTTCATGTAGATGAAACGTTAAATGTGGATATGAATTCTGTTTTGACGGAGAGATTCATCCATTTTATATCATTGCTACCTTTAATTTCATATTATGCGTAACCCTCGTTGTTTCAAAGTTCAGATTCTCAAATATATTCGGTAAATGTATTCACATTTAATTAGTTCATTCATCAATCTGAATGACCTGTGTAGCCATAAACTGAACAGTTTATTGGTTTATAATAAACCAATATTGGTTTATTGGCGACAACTTAGAAATTGTGATAAACAATAGGTAGACGATGTCCATTTTTAAGAAAATAATGATTCGTAAATGCATATTAACATATAAACACTGCAACATCTTTCAAAATGAGTCGCTTTTCCAGGTTAAATTTGTTATGATCGTCACGACGTTGTAATTGTACATAACCACTGTACAGAAACTTAAACAAGTTATTTTTGAAGAAAAACAAGGTTCACAAATATTGCATTAAAATCGCAGATGTTAATCAACAGCTACTGTTCACGAAAAAATACTACTTTATTATTACAGGTCACATGGTACTCGCTACTCTACGAGAGGCAAATAAATACATTGAGTAAATATATGATAATAAATAAATTAATTAAAAGGTAGTTGTACTTGCTACTTGCCAATGGCAATTGAGACTTTTTGAGGGTCGTGAATTCGCTGCTTTGATTTCACCTTGTTGCGAATTTTGAAATAATTGATTCTGATTTTATTCACTCAAACTGTATGAACACCGCTATGCATTCGTCTCAGAGCCACGATGACGTTGAACGCTTTATTCCATTTCTTACGTGCCAAGTAACTTTTCAGATTCCTAGTGTCAATCCTTGATTTGCAATCATTGTTGAGCCAAATGTGCTGATAAGCTTCAGATAGTGTGAGCCTTGAACTAGTAACGAATAAAAGTGAATTATGTGAATGTCTATATCTATGAATTATATCTATTGGATTTGGTATGGGGTATATGGCCTGGTTTTCAGGTGAAACAGCGACATGGCATATTGCTCAACAAAATTTTTATTTAAGAAATTGAAAATGCATAGTAATCCCATTGTCTCATTGAAGATTCAAAAACATTGTATCCTTTTCATTAAAAAAAATCACGCAAACTTGTGCAATTGTTTTGATAAGCGTTAGCATGAACGATTCTGCATGTGTTACCTCTCTAGTAACTTTAGTAAAAACCATTTAAAACTGTTGATGAGTCATCGTATCGAACGTTGTAATTAATTTCAACTCACAGACTGACTAATTCTCCACATATTGCATTTAACATGTTTAGACACTTCCTTAAACTTACAAAGCGAGCATCCTGTCGGCATTTTGTCCTTCACATCCCCACATCCCAGCCGGAAACTTAAGATCATTCATACAGGCGTCTCAGGCGTGTAGTAAGTGCGCAAATGTAAGGCCAAGTGCTTTTATTTGACTGTCTTTTTATGATTACCAGCAAGTCAGATAATGATTACTGAATTACTCATGAAAAATATCTGTTAATCCAGGTACTAATATATATGCTCATGAACTTGTGTCCTTGGTAGCAATTTTTGTAAAATATACGACTACAATAGTGGCACGTTTCTCTGAAAATTCTGAAACTCTAGTTACAGGAGTATACGAGTAAAAAATAACAATACAAATAAATATGAAAAGGATAGTTTTTTCTAAGCAGTCCATAGTTTTTAAACGACTGAAATGTGGAGCCAATTTGCAACCACTAATTATTCCAACTGTTTATATACCAATGTTTATTAATTATAAGATAAAAAACCGCGGTACATTTTTATAAAATACTATATAGGCGTGACTGTGTGACGGTGGTGTGGTCACTGTATGTATGATCAATCAAAAGCAGATTTTAAGCTTGCACTGCTAACTGTTCCCGATCTTTAAGCCTAGCAATACACAGACAACAGAAAGTAGACAATTGGACATTTAGCAATTTGCAAAACAAATATATTCGCCCATTGATATCCTTAAAAACTGTCGTTATGAACATACTCAAACAGTACAAAACACGTAAGTAAACAGTAATTAACGGTATTTCAAATTAGCAACAACGAACAAAGGAACTTATATCCTTAAACTGATAATGTGCGGAAATTTGTGCACATGTTTCAAATGTTTTAGCCTAATTTTTAATTCAAGGATTCTCGAAATCCTTTGGCCTACAAAAATCAGTCATTTGATCAGAACCCCACCTACACCAAGATTTTTATAAACATGGAACGGAAACGCCACGCCTTAGGCCACCCTCATCTATTTTAGCAACAGCATTGTCTTCTATCTCAATCTTTAATCCTTTCAAGCTTGACTGCAGAAACCTACAGAATCTGCATAAAAATAGACAAATTCTAATTTTGGCTCAAGTTAAACCATATTGCTAACCAATGCTAGTGCCGTTATGTCTTATAGTTCTTCTCATAATTATGATTGACTGACTGTGTATACGATATTGAACTTCATGCTTGCTTGTAGTGTTGTTGATGGAGGAGTCTCCTCGAACTTGTGATATATTGGTGGTTTGTGTTTTTAAGGTTCATAGAATTGGAATGCATGAGTAGTGGCGTGGTATTTTGGTTTTTTCTTATTACTGCGTCTTGAATGTAATGCATGACATGACTCATGCTCGTGGTACCAAAATGTATATTATTTTTGGCAACACCAGAGATAAATCTTTAGCAAAACAACATAATTTGCGTACCTTGTAGTTTTGCATGTCGGAAGAGGAGGATGGATTGATAAATTGACGTTCATTAACTTATCTCCATCCATCCTGCATATATCTGACATGTTTCCTTCCGATTATTTATGTTTCTACAAAACGAGTACAATCCTGAAAAACTGTGGTAGTATTTATTGCAAACTATCTTGAAATGTTGATATGGATGAAAAGATGCGATATAGAAAAATCAGCTACGTTAGGAACTTGAGTTTGTTTGAGGTACGACATAAATTAATGAAATCTGTGTCAGGTTGTTCAATATTTTTTGAAATTTCGTCAAACGTAAAATTCTACTATGCAAGTGTATTAAACCCCAATTAACATTTTCTCAACATGTAACTCTTTAGAGGTTACGTTGATTCAATGACTATTTGTCATCTTGTAGTGCATTTATTTATTTATCCTTATGTAGACAACTCCCACAAGTGCATTAAAAGGTGGAGTATCTATACTATCATGGATTTGCCGATACGACTAATATATGCATTACTATTTCCTGCTTGAAAACTAAATAGGTGCCATAAAATGATGGGTGCGACTTGCTTGCTTTTTATTAATTAGTCATCCTTATTTTTGAAATTTTAATTCAACAAAAATTCCACATTAATGTATTTATTTTGAAATTGTGACAATTTTTACCATTTATTTGATGTTTATAATTTTATTTCTGAAGCTATTTCAAATAACTCATGTACGAGTTTATGAACTATTCACATAATTTATGACTTCTTACTATTACACGGACATTTTTCGGTAAACTATTTACGAAAAACTAAGATAATCAAACTGCTAATTATATGGTGAATAAGAGATACATTTAAGTAAACAGGTATGCATTAACCATTATCATTGTGAATCATTTGTAGGTAACTACATATTATTTATATAGGTTTTCACCAGTGCTTCACATTAATACAGGAATCTAATAGGAATTCTTAATCAAAATACTTATTTTATCGACTTTGCAACTTCGCTCGTGCAAGAAATCCCTCGCGCGACGAATTTAAGAGCAACTTCAAGGAACGACAGTTTCAACTACCTTACATGTGCATAATAAATACTCTTTAATTTTTTTAAACATGTACACTTTACCCATTGTGACTGGAATATAGCTTATTTTTCAAAACGCAGGATGAAGTTCCCGAATCAGAGTTGAACAGTCTAAAAATGCATCGGTTTGGTCTGACAGGGCTCGCATGCATATGTATACCTTTAACATATCTTTGAATAATTGAAACTATTTATCAATCGCTTTACACGTTTGGTATATGGATACAGGTAGGTGATGTAGATAAAAATTGTAAAAATGAACTAAATCGACGACTATATGTACTTGACTTCTAAAGAAAACTCACCAGGGAATCGAAAATAATCAAAACGATTAAATTTTCGATGAACATTGAGAACAGTGACATTAGTTATTTATGGAGTGCGGAGCTTAAAACTATTAATTCATCATCAGTAAGGAGTTAATTACTGGTAACCTCCAAACGGGAGATCTTTCTTGTGGTAACAAATGCACAATAAATGAGACAAATGCAATGGAAATACTACTAAATACTTACAAATAAATTAAAAATAAGTCCTTTTAAAGTGACAGCATTTGAGAAAGCAATTCTAGTATGTAGGCATCAGTAGTTTATAAAAAACCTATCTAAGCTAATTGAAAATGGTATTTTGTATATGTGCTTCAATAGCGTTTAGCTTTCACGACAGAAGTGAATACGGAAAACACTAACCGGTTAGTTGCAATGCATTTTTCAAGATTTAGTAAGTGGATTACTTTTTTCAATACTATTCCTTGCTAAGTCGAGGTCCTAGGACAATACAATAAGCCTTGACTGACAATATTCTTTTGCAATTGCTTGATTAACACACGTATACACACATTACATTTCGTAAATTCAACACTCCATACTTACACTATTGGAAAGTAACACTACTAGATAATGTCGACAACAAATATCTGAGTTTATAATCTTTTGAGAAATTTAAATTAAATAACTAGGTAGCCATTCACTCATGTAAGTTTAAAGGATCTGCTATTGTAAGTTGACTTTGTTGCATTCATCTATGATCTACTGGGCATTCACAGAGACATCACTTAGCGAGTATTTTCGAATTGCATTGCAGCTACCACACTGTTTTTTCATGAGTTCCAGCTCCTCATGAAGCTGTTGAGAGAATCTACGAATTTGACTAACAATATTTAGCCCACATTCCATTTTACTACTCATTTCATGATCCTGGTTACTGGTATTACTACTGCCTGTTGAGTCCAAACTTTGAGAGCTGCCTGACTTCTCCTTGTTCTTACAGCTATTATTACTAATATCAATACCCTTAACGTGACTTCCGCTACCCTTACAAGTGTGACTGTGAGAGCTACTAGTTTTTGAACTACCAGTATTATTATTACTGTCGTTATTGTGATTCGTATGGTTAACGCCAGGAGAACTGTTGCTGCTAACTGCGGTATTATTACTATCACTAAGTTCAGAGGTACAGTTAATGTGAGTTATCACTCCGCGTGGACTATCAAACAAGTATGGATTATCGGTCCATCGTGAGACGAATTCTTTAAGATGCTCTTTGGTCAGGTCGAGACTGGGACGTTTATCAGAGAGATGGTTGAGATGAGAAAGAGACGAGGATGATGGAGGAGGTGTGGGAGAAATGTCTGAAGGAGAGGAGTAAACAGAGGACGATCTTTCTTCAGGTGAACTGCCACAACGACAACCATCACTGTCTTTATCCATTTCAATTTCATCAATGAGTTTTCCGTCGCCTGAATCTGTATCAGTGAACTCAAGTTCACATTCTATTCCATGATCTACACTATCTGAAGCTGCAACAGATTTCACGCTTTGCTTATGAGACCTGGAAGCAAGCCATGGCTGTTTTAAACACTCACTGGCTGGCAGTCTTTGCCTACACAAACAAATCAAACAATTCAAACATTTTCATCATGCATGCTTTTATATTTTAATATTGAATTGTATTATGAGTCTTTATATATAACTAATATATATAGGTATGTAGAAAGGGTTAATATACATTATTAACATTGTCAACACAAAACCCGAAAAAGAAGCGATAATTTTAAGTTTTAAGTATGGTTCTACTACCCATCAGGGCACCAAAATACAAGCGCAATCATTATTTGCTATATAATTGAGTTACTTTCTGTTCGCATTACGGTTACAACAGAAACCTTGTCAACCAGGGGAAAAGCACAACAAACTGATCATGCAACGAAACATCGATCCGAGGGGAATGAAATTGATTATGTAATGTAGTTCCTCAATTGTTTTGTCAAATATATAATACTGATGCATTTCAGGAAGGTCAGCAGTAATTAAAAGGGCAAGTCCAACGTCGCTACTTTAGCATTAAAAGGAAATAATAAACTGAACTAACAAAAAGCCTTACCTTTTGTCTTTCACCAGCAATTTGGTAATGAAATCCTTTGCATTTTCCGAAATATCATCAAAACTTTCATCATCAAAGTCATATTTAGCAATCGTAACGTTCGCCATAGTTTCCACATCGCTATCTCCCATGAACGGAGATAACCCAGAGAGTAAAACGTACGTAATGACTCCAATAGACCTAAGGAATTATTTTACAAAATCTAGGTTTATGACACCAAAAGAAATAAGTTTATTGTTGGAGTTCATAAATTTTCTTTTTTCGGTGCTCACCACATGTCTGTTGCGTAACTGATCTCTTCAAAGTTGACCACCTCTGGTGCAACGAACTCTGGTGTGCCGAACAGAACCTGATAAAAAAACAGTAGCATAAAATTACAGCAGCTCATCCTGAATGGTCATCCATCATTTTAGAGACAACCTTCTAAAGAATTTTATGTAGGTGAGCAGACATACATACCATCAAACAGTTATTTATAGAGATGCTCTCATCATTCATCATTCTCGGTTCGGACCGAATGAGATATCTCATATGTATAGTTAAACAAATAAACACACACACCAAATGCCAACCAAGCTTAAAGTGTGTAAACCCACCTGCAGTTTCTTCGACGGATCGTAAAATCTGGCAAGACCAAAATCAATGATTTTGATACGATTTCCCGTTTTCGAAGTACACATGACATTCTCTGGTTTCATGTCCAAATGCAGTATATTTTTGGAATGTATATACTCGATTCCTTCACATATTTGCCGAACAAAAACAGAACATGCTCTCTCCGTCAGTATGAATTCATCTTCAATAACTCGATCAAACAGCTCTCCACCGCTCACCCTGAAAACATTAAAATGTATAGAAAAAAATGTATATCTTCAAAAAAAACGTCTAAATGAACCCCACACAAATTTTAAGATGGTATGCATCCTCCTCCTTATGTTTCATATATAATGAAATTATTTCAACCATTCATTCATTCAATAAATTCTATCAACATAAGACTATAGTTTCTGCCCACTATTCATAACATCTGGCTCCTGGAACACTCCACACATTCCATCCAAGTCCAAACGTACTCTTTTTTTTTCTTTTTTTCTAGACTCAGCACTGCTAGAGAATCTGACCTGCCCACGCAATTACTTTTTAGCAAAACACCTAACACCACCCAACTCTTGCTCTATATAAAGGTATCATCATTTCATGACGGCTGAATTATTCATATGATTAGATTCATCAAGAGTAAAGTTTATCAATCGATTCTCCCCAGCAGATATTTTCATATCACTCTGAACCTGCTTTCTTGTGAAAACAAACATGCAAGTTTCGCATCCACTTCTTTCTTTTTTCATTCAAGTGTGGGAGATGAAAGCATAATAAAAAAAATTACTCTCCTTATTTTCGTATTCATGATTAATATGTAATCAGATATGTTGTGCTAAGAAATTCATGCGAAACAAAATCAAAGCAAATCTGCAAATTTCAAACGACTCTCTACATTGATGATTGAATATACTATTCATTTCTCATCCTTTTTTGTAAGCTTTAGGTCACGAAAATAAAATTCCTTTGGAAAATGCAAACTTTGGTTCATAGATATATAGAAGATTGGTTCATAGAAGAGGTTATAGATGCTGCATCATCCAACGAAATCAAGGGGATTTTGGAGTGGAATATTACACAGTGTGTACGAAAGATTACTAGTTTTTATGAGATACATAAAATACTATTCTTTAAAACTTTTATATTATAAAGAGAACGCAGAATGGTATTCCTATGGGACAAAGGTATGCCAAGGAATGTATAATTCGAACAAAAATATTTGTCGCCAGTTTGTCTCTTGGCAGTGTGCCCCATCCCAGTGAAAACACTAAAACCTTTCAATGTTCTACATTTCTACGTTGAGCATAAGCTATCGCCATCACAAGAAGAATCGTGTTACACTAACTGACTCACAAATTTTCTAAATTTGAGCAGTGGCTCAATTTATGTATTGCTACATTCAAACAATAACGTAGGCTCACAGTTGACGGCTATAAAAAATAAGAAATTTTGATGGTTCATTGGAACGAAATCTCCGAGAGAAAGATATAAATATACATTTAAACGATGTGCAATGAGTATATATTTATATCTCAAGTCTCAAGATGACGATTTGTATGTTTCAAGTTTTTGTGATGCCACAACAGGTAAGTTTAAAATGTATAAATTTCCTCTGACGAGAATGAAAGTTAACTTACATTTCAAGAATCAAACACATCTCTGAATGAATCAAGTCGTCGATGCAGTCGTACAATTGGATTATACGAGGATGCTTGAGTTGCCTCATGATATCAACTTCTCGTCTTACGTCTCGCTTTTCATCCTTCTTTCTTACTGTGACCACCTTGGCGGCGAGCATTAAGCCATTTTTTCGATCCTTACAGCGGTAGACAAGGCCGAACTTCCCCCTGTTCCAGATCAATAACAATCGACGACAAATTAAACCATGCGTGATGAAGTGGAGGAATCACTGAGGAAAAGAAAGTGGGCACAAGGAATGAAATTTACGATAAATGCTCAAATTAGTGCCAAATTTTCGACACCTCAACATTTCAAGTTAATGTTTCCCACTTATACAAGAAGGGCACTCTATCTACCATAACAATCTATAGATTTAGATTTGAGCGAACACTAAAAAATGGATCAAGGGCACAAGCATGTGGTTCACAACTTGATCAAGCATTAACTTTTTAGCAAGATTTATGACTACGTAGACAATACAATTTGAATTGCTCTGTTTCTGTCAACTAAATCTTTTCAATTTACATTGAGAAATGTTCACTATCTAGCTGGCATCAAAAAGTATCAATAGACCTCATTCAATGATATCATCTCTAAAAAAATGACACAAAACTTGCACAATAAAAATGTATCGAGGTTGTACATGAGACACGAATGTTCAGATTGGGTTACAACGGTTTAGTTTAAACAAATTCAGGAAACAGAATTTCTCGAAAGAAAGTGTACTCAACACGATTGGTGTCTTCTGTGCCAAACTTACCGGCCAATTTCCTCTAGAACGTCATATGCTGTGCGGAAGTTATCTAGTCGGATGGAAACATCTCGGTATGGGAACAGGGGTTGACATTCTGAAATGCACAAACAAGATGACAAAAGAAATAAAATCTTTATTTTTCATTACTTTTAAATTGACTTGGCATTGAGAAGATTTTTCATGGATGTTGGTTACAAATTTGCATGTGTGTGGCACATTTTACATAATAAAGGACAAGACAAAGGGGCAGATTTCTCCACTTTGAAGTTCAATCAAAGATTTGATTACGGTGGTCTAGTCAGGGTTAATTTTGCAACATGAAATCTCATCGTTGCCACAAGCTAAATTCGAAAATTACAATTTAGATACACATTACACTCTAACACAATTTCATTCATCGTGGGTACGCTGCTAATGCCTGCTTGTCTTGAATGTCTGTCAGTATCTTTGCACAGTTTCAAACGTGACATATTAGCAGAAGGATCGAGAACAGCTTTCCACTAGCCCTTCTGCTATTTCATGAATCACTCACATTGTTTTAAAATAGAATACTTCACATCGATACCAGATGCAACAAGTACGACCTTCGCGGGTGAAAGTCAAACAAATTACGTCGGATCGCATCACTTTTCCTTCTCAATCCTTCATATTGAAGCCAAAACGAGATGCTTCCATTGCAATCGATAGACACGTGAAATGCAGGAAATTTTAAGAATCTCCTCACTAATTGTAAATATTGCTGTTCCTTTCCCATTTATCGATATAATTGAATCCTATAAGCAGCGAATACTTTACATTTTCTTCAGTATCACGCCAACAACGCAAAATGTAGCAGACAAGTACTGATACTTGAGAAGGGCTATAAAATCTAAATATGGTTTCCGCAAGCATTTGAAACTAAAATTGTGAAGCGCGTTTCAGACAGAAAGTTCGTGCATATATATTCAATAAAATCATGCTATTCGTGATGATGAGGCATCCCTACGAGAGTTGTCGCATGATTACGATTACAACGAGCAGGATATACGTATCATGTGTAGTCGTTTCTTCTTAACTAGTTAAAACTTGAGAGTTCAAAAGTCACTAAGAAAAAGAGAATCGTGCAAATAAATGTGAAGAATGACATGTGCATATGCGTGGTATGTGGTATATGCTAGATAGCTCATTTACTTGAGAATATTGTAAGAGGTAGTGGTCAAGTCATAAAAATGTAGCAGGAGTGATGAGATTAGATGGGTTTTAAAGTGTGAAATTAATTAATGCGACAAACTGACATGCAAAAAACTTGACAACTTTTGCTTTCATCTAGTTCATTTTTTATTTCTCTCAGTCCGTGTTTTCTTACTTACCCAGACAAGAAAAGATGGACGTGAGGAATCAACCATGAGACGACAAGAGGTTAACTGAGGTACAAATAAAATAAAAGCTAATAAAAAATTTCAAATGAAAGGATTTCACCTTCTACGACATTCTAACTCCTCTCGCACATGCAAACCATTATTGTCGTGAATGGTCTCAGACATATGTAATAATTTTTGTTGTCTAATCAACTGAGAACATTACTATTACTACCTCCAGCTTGTAATAATAGGTTAGACTTGAGTCGTCATAAAGAGAAGTTTCATGAATCGCTCTACGTTCCCTCATTAGGTTGAAATTAATTGCTTAATGACTTTGTGAGCAGTAAGAAGTGTTGGTTTTGCAGGAGGGTTTACTAGAGAGACATTATGAGCCATTCTATTTGTTTAAAAACGATGAGAACTAGAGCATTTTATTATCGTATACACAGGCTTTAAGCGTATTATAAACGCGTGTCTTCTCTATCACCTGTGCACATCTGAGAAATCGCTCCTTCAGGAAATAATCCATAAGAGATACTCAGCAAACTCCTATAGCGTGTAATTATTAATCTTATTAGTTTTACTCTGTATGTCTGTCGGGTCGCCTGTCGGCCTGGCCGCCGGCCGAACATCAAAAACTGATCATTTTTTTGCCAGCTCTCCTGGGAGAACGGTTTGACTTTTTCAAATTCAGTTTTCACCTATCGATACCTAAAGAGACGGACTTCTTAACTATTGCTTAATGAGACATATCGGAATGGCCCTTAAGGCGTTGCAGTACCTTTTTAAGTGTACATTTTCCGCGATCTCTCCTGGCTAAACGGTTTGACTTTTTCAAATTATGTTCGCTGCTATCGATACATAAAGAGATGGGCTTCTTAACTATTACTCATTAGCTACATCCGAAGGGCCCTTTAGGCCCTACTTAGGGTCACGAGTTTTAAACTGTCAATTTTTTTGCCACATCTCCAGGCTAAACGAGTTGACTTTTTCAAATTGTTTTCTGTTATCGATACTTAAAAAGATGAGCTTCTTTACTATTGTTTATAAGCCATATCGGACGGGCCCTTAAGGCCCTGCCATGCATTTTAAGTGTACATTTTCTGTGATCGCTCCACGCTGATTGGTTTGACTTTTTCACATTATTTTTTTTGCCATCGGTACCTAGAGGTACATCGCCTTTAGTATTGCTTATGAGCCTTAACAGAAGGGTCCTTTAGGCCCTGCCGAACAATTTTAAGTGTACACATTCTGTGATCTCTCCACGCTGATTGGTTTGACTTTTTCACATTCCGTGTTTTGCTATCGATACCTAGAGGAGTGAACGCTTTTAGTATTGCTTATAAGCCTTATCGGAAGGGTCCTTCAGGCCCTGCCGAGCAATTTTAACTGTACATTTTCTGTGATCCCGCCACGCTGATTGGTTTGACTTTTATACACTCTTTTTCCGCTAACGATATCTATAAAAACGGATTCTTCCGTATTACCATTTGGGGAATGCTCTGCAGATGCATTTATACATCATTCGTCAGAATCATTCAGCATCCTGCAGTTCTCTCGAGAAAAAACTATAAATGCATGCGTTCAGCCTTGTGTTTTAACCATGTGGTGGTGCGAAAGACTACCAACACTTTGCGCCAAGTTAAACGTTTTGTCTTCTTACAAATTCTGCGTTGAACCAGCAGAATCGTTTTCCCAAACAATCCTAGAAGTTTGCCTTTGTTGTACTGCACTTTCAATCTAAAAGCTGGCTATATATTTCAAAATACTAACTAATCATTGTGTCAAAAATACTTTTACTTCTACGTGGAATCCTATAACTTAGTGTGTTGGTCATAACTAAAAGTCGTGCTTAACATAAACATATTTTTGGAAATTCAACGTATTAGTATTGTTAGAAGTTACATAGTTAGTGATTTATCAAAATTACTTTAATAAATTAATAAATAATAAGTACAATAGGCTCATCATGCCAAAACTTTGAAAGAAAATTGAAAGGCTATTGAAAATTGAATAGCAGTCGGGTTCTGCAGACTCTATTGCGAGTAAATTGTTCTCAAAATCAATCTGGAAACAGAAATTCAGAAGGAATATTGGTGTTCCAAAAATCAGATGTACGAAACGGAAGATTTAATACATGAAAAATAAAATCAATAACATTTTCTTATTGCTCCAATAATTATTGAAGATACGAAGATTTTTGTCATGTACAAACACCCGTCTTTTAGTAGTATCATATTTTTCCACCATCTGCGGGCAATTCTTTCAAGCGCGTCTAACGACCAGCGGAAAATATTCATTGGAGATGTGAATTTAGATTTACAAAAACTAGAAGGAAGACAGTGTATAAGCCTTTTTCAAGAGTTTGGACTTCATATCGATATCGAGGAAGGAACGCCTACGACAGATTTTCGAACCTTCATAGATGTGTGTTTATCGAACATTCCAAATTTGCGCGCAAACGTTTATGAAGCGTATTAGTTATCACAAACCAATCTGGGTGAATTTTTAGTCAACGTCGAAATTTTATTATCCAGGAAGTTGAGATGACCCTAAAGATATGATTAGTTAAGTTGTGAGTAATATGTTTGTGATTCATTTAAATATAAAATATTTGTTTACCTATTGACCATGCATCCCGAGTCATAAGGTGTCATAAATAGTGTCCTTGTATGTATAATGTATTACGCATTAAATTAAGTTAATATTTTTGCGAAACTTTTTTCTATTCTTTCTTACAATAGTTTATTTTCAATAAATATTCATAAACAAATGAACCTGTTATACTTATTATACCGAATGACTTTCGACAGTGAAAAGTCTGAACGTTCGTTTTTTTTTCTTTGAAAAGATTTTGTTGCAGTTTGTACAGAGTGCAGACGTGCCATGTATTACATTATAATATTGTATACCCCTCTCTCCTCCTTTTACGTTACGTATACACCAGCTCAATTTAAATTTCAGTTGTATCATATTCCCTATCACATGCTAAATAGATGCCAATTTAGATTTCAAACTACAGACAAAAGAAACACTCACAATGTACCATTATGTAGTTCTTTGACTACCTACTTATATTTGACAAAGTCGGTAGTAAAAAGTAAAATAACAAGGTAAATCTCGCGCCATTATGATATCGTCTTTGGCAAAGAGTTTTGAAATCCCAGCGTCATGAAATGCATGATGCTGAAGCCCACAAATATTCGTGTTAAATCCACTTGACCTATGACAATGTCATAACGCAGCAGTGTCACCTGCACCCATTACAATTTGCAATCGTTGGTTTACTTTCTAACGAGAAAACCTAACTGTGAGCTGGAGAGAAGAATCCCAATTTTTATTTATAGTTTACACAATATCACCACGAATATAGATAAAAGCTTGTGAAACCTGCAGTTCTGAGTGATAAACGAGATAATCGTGTGCTACGCACGGTGCTGTATTACTCTCGGATTCAATTACCGTCGTAGATTTGCATTGGAAACAAAGACTTGAAATAATCAAAATCTTGCTCTCCCATCACGTAGTGCAAACGAGATAATAACTATTACATCAAGTAAAATAAAATAAACTCGATGCGCATGAGACATGAATGAGGAATACAATAATAACCCTTTTACGTGGTTGACTGTGAGCACTTTTTCATAATATTTACTCTCCCTTTTCCATTGTCATTTATATCATGGATTTTACTAGAAGAAGAGCAAAAACCTAAAAAGAGGAGCACTAAGTTGACAAAATAGTAAATTGTACTCCTATTTTGCTAAAGTTATGGGGAGTATTATCGTGTGTGTTTTAGCTAAAAAAACGATTTGAGTGACATCAAAGGAGAAAGAAGTTGTGCTAAATACATAAAAAATATTCTCATGTTTTCATAAGGAGGTGTATTTAGCTCAAAGTTCATGGCTTTCATTATTATGACAAAGGTAGGTTTCATATGAGCTGTGAAGGAAATCTGTTTTCAGCTAAATCATGGCATGAAAAAATACTAATTTTATTCATCTTTTCTGAAAACCCCCAAAACTGACAGACTTCTCAACCATGAAGTGCCTGTGTGCAACATGCATCACTGAAGAAATTATGCTATCACAGTTTTATTCTCATCTTTCTTCATAGACTGATTATTATACCGTTTAAGATACTCATATTGCAATGCGTTTCGTAATTTAGGAGTAAAAGACATCATTTTACAGTTGAGATTTTGGTCATATTTCACGAAACGGTGAGCAGTAAAATCCGTGATCTAGTCAGATGATGAAATGTGAAGAAAAACACGACAGTGTTTCTGTTTTATTTCATGCAACGCAACAGTTTCCCCTATAAATGCTCTCCTTTTATGAATTACTATAGGATATTTAAATAAAAAGAATACAAAACACTTACCGTCAACAGGATCCGTTTCGTCCACAATAATCATTTCTTCCAACTTAATAAATCCGGATGGTTTTAAAAAGTCACTTGGTATTTCAATTCCTGGAAATCAAAGCGAAAGTATACCACGTAAGTCTTCGGAATTCTAGACCAATGTCAACTTCAAATTTAAAAATATCCCGTGACACTGAATTCAATCCGTCTTTCAACAAAATGCCATCAACAAACACTCATTCTCAAGTTCATTGAGTAACACAGCAGAACGGGAGCAGAATGACTAAACGTTTTAACATAAACTCATAACCTGATATCTGACTCTACTCTACTCTCTTTGTGAACCAACTTACTCTCCGCTAATTACTACAGCGCAAAAATTCCGTTGTGTTGTGTGATGAATGCTCACGTAGACAATTCGGCAGGAAAATTTCAATCCCGGTATTTCACAACGAGCTTCGCTCTCTTCCTATCCCTAATCACTAACGCTCCACTTATATAACATATGAAAATTTATGAACCAATATATGATATACGACGACGGCTAACGAGGCTGCAAATAAATATCGCAAAATATGTCTGGCCAGCCAAGTTCTCTGTCTTCAATCACTACACACTTAATTGGTTAAAAGTTAACTTCCTCAGCAACGTGTGTAAAATAGTGGAAGGGTTTTAACAGATCCCGATACGATCCTGGCTTTGAGATGACTGACTGGAGTACAGTCCTGCTGCAAACGAGTCTTTGACAACTTTTAATGATAACACGATAAGGGTAATGTAATGGTGATTACGTTACACGCTTGGAGCTGATATAGTCCGAAACATCTCGATGAAATAAAGGTAGGTAAAGGCAAGCAAACGGCCTACGTCAAAGTCAAAACTTGAGTGAGTTGTCTTTCATGCATCCATGCATGCCTGCTTTTCTCAAGTTGCTACCATTTTCGTATGCCTGTAACTGTCGTATGGAATGGAAACACAAGGATATGATGGTGTGCAACACACAACACAACTGATGAACTTGTGGTTAAAATACATAAAGTTAAGTTAGTGCGCAGAGTGGAGGAAAAGTTTTAAATATGTGAGAGTGTTGTAAAGTAGGAGTCAAAAGACAAGGACCAAACGCTGCTATTTCAGGAACACATATAAGAAAAAAATTGCAAGCAATGAGGCAGTAAGGCAGAACGTAAGATGTAAGCGAATCAAAAAATCTTAAGAAAAAGCAAGATCTGTGTATGTAAGAATATTAGAGAAAGATACGGATGCAAGAATACGTGTATTATGCTACTACTGTATGAATAATACACGCGCAAGAACATGTAGAAAGGACCAATGCAATGCAACTGTGTAACACCAAAACGAACATCAGTTAGTTAAATGTTGTCAAAAAGAGTTTTTGTTCTTTCGACGCAGTTTTTTTTGCATGATGTATGTACCGCTTCTGTTCTTTATCCGTGTGTGTCTTTGTGCCCTGTTCCTGTTGTAAGCGGCAGAGTGTTACATGCATGCGTGTATATTATTATTTTCCTTTACATAGATATCTATATATAATCTCCTGATATCTGCTTTACTTTTAAAACTACGAAAATACATAATATCCTCCCAATTTTTTTTCTGAAAGAAAGAATGAAAAAGTTCCGAAATTCGATGTTTTCTCAAACAAATCAGTCCCACACACAGTAGGAAACGTATGTAAATATCTATGACTTTGCTGGTCTTTGCGAAATCTTATCCCTGAAAAATCACACATGGTCACATCACACACACTTACGAACAAGCTGAATCCCTTCCTGTCAATGATGGCTGAGATGGTTGGTATTGTTCTTATGTTAGTTTTTGCAGTTACCTTCTCCACTCTTTCATGTTATTACTCAATGAACTACTAACTGATTGATCGACAACTGCAACCGTTCTAAACCTTTTTTTCCTTTCAGGCATTCCTCTTTTCTTCCCAAGTTTTGAACAATATTGTATGCATGTGTAAAAGTATCAGGTCGACTATATTGTATGATGATGTGTTTCTTGATCTTACAGAGACAAATGAGGTTCGTCAAACGTCCCTTTACAACCAGTAGCATAAACAGTAGTTAAACTTTAAAACAAGCCATCACCGTCTTCGTCACACAACTTCTCCCATTGCCGCACTCGTCAAGTCAATGTGAAGAGCTGTCAGAAGGGCAGTACGGAGCAATGGCACGCAGTCAATTTCTTCTAAACCTTGTGAACGTACGCCACCACCACAACTGCAACTGTGAACTAACTTTAGCTCAGCCAAGAAATGTTCAGAGCAAGGTAAACCAAAGACATGACACAGAAAATTGTTCTGAAATGAATGCTAGTATTCCCTCATCCTCATTATTTGTATTCAGATTAATGTAGCCAAAAAGGTACAATGTTCAATAAAGTATGCATAAGAGTTTATAAAGTAAATGTTAGCAGAGTTTGTGTGCGTATATACCTAGAAAAAATGTGGTTCAGTCATGGCTGAAAACGTTAAAAGCTACTCACGACTTAACGACGACAGGTAAATGAATAAAAAAAGTTTTGTAATGTAAATATGAAGAATGCATACATACATATTAGGATTATGATAGACAATTCCTAAAATACGCACTATCGCATCGTTGTCGTGGACCAGGTAAATATCTACAATAACATCATATGTATATGCATGCGTCTTAAAATGCAATAATGCGGAGGAGAGATAAAACTCTTAAATGTTTTGTTAGCCGTAGCCAAAGCTTTAACTTGCGGTACGTTATAGAATGGGCTTTTTTTATGAAGAGGCATCTCTGTTGTTCCCGTTTTCTCATCTTTAACTTCAGAACTGACTTACTTTGCAAAAAAGCTCTCCTTTCGTTCCCACTTCTTGGTATTACGATGATTAAACATCATTCATAGGATAATAATAAAAACGTGCTTTTTTAACGATAACAACAATAAAGTTACACAAACGATTTTCGAAGTTATTATTAGACAAAATGAACTTATATTATACTTCAAATTGAGATTAGAGAGACTTACAAAAAAATACGCTAAAATCCCCCAAAAAGTATAGCACATATTTTTTGCGCATTATGTTCTTGTCTACTTCTGACAATTGTTAAACAATAATAGTGCAGGCGCTACTTGTATTTCTGTTATTCAACTGTCAAGGTTATCTCATTTGGTGGACACCTGAAATGAATGAGTGAACGATATTAGCGGGTGGGATTCTGACTACAAGTACAAGTCAACTTACTTTACTTTGCTTACCACCGACTAGCTTCACTGATCATTTTCAGAATGGTTGCCAGCCGCATGAAGCGATATTATATGTGTGGTGGTGGCAAGTTTTCTATATTGTGATGATAGGGTACACCTGAAAGCTACTTAAAAGAATATGGACAATAATGTATTACTGACATACATTGTATATACCTGTAACTGCCAAGTTATTCATACGTCTAAAATCTTGGCATTTATTGTCATTATTATTAAAATGAGAGTATGTACACGCCCGGAGAATAAAAGTAGTATCACTATTAACATATTTCATACTTTAGTGCGCTGCGTTTTAAACATCATATTACTTTCGTATCATTCATTACAGCAAGCTTCACCAACCACACAAGAAGAGTAAAATCCGCTCAGATTCTGCCATTGCATGATTTTCATTTCTTTTTATGCTTTTATGCCTAATTGCCACGTTCACATGTCCTTGCCACCTAAGCATATTTTTAAAAAAAAATGCTACTACAATATTCTGCCAATAATACTATTAACAGCTTAAGCAATTATGATTCTATTCTATGTATTATGCAACACTGAAATTACATATATGTGCTGGCTGTTCTTTTGAGTGGTCTAAAATTTTTAGAAGGGAATAATACGTCCTCATGTTCGTATAATCCTTCCAATCATTTTAGTTTACTTTTCAACACTTGAGCCTTTTCTTGTAAATCATTTTTTTCACATAAAGTTTAAAAGAATTCCTCGGCTGAAATGACACCACCTATCATGTATCATCATCATCTACATCATCATTTCATCCTCTTTCGTCTCCTTGTAGTACTTTAGCCATGCACCTACAGGTAGCTAGGAAAATAATGAATTATAAAAATCAGAGAATGCTCATTCCTTCACAATAATATGTAATACTACTTGCAATTGAAAAACTGTGGGTTTTACATTACTTTCTAGAATATCAACTCCGTAAAGGATTTTTAGAAACGAAGGGAAAAAACTATAAGGGATTTTCATAAAGAAACACGCTGCTCTGAAATACAATGATGATGGAACCCCGTGCTGTTTGCATGAAACATTTATTACAACTATTACAAATGCAACACCAGCAACTAGCAAACATTCAGTTGTGTTCCTATCAGTGCAGTGAGAAAAAAGTTTACCCTAGAATACACTCACTGCTCATATAAAAAATCTGAAAGGAACAATAAACGGTGGTTTCATTTTTGGGATGACAATGACATTCGCAGATAGTGGTAAAATGGTAAAAAAACGTTGGTGTAAAATCTCTAGAAAAACAGGTGAACATAAAATGCATATTATTATACAAGTTAGTTAACTGTTGACTGTGTGTAAACTTGAATGAAAAGCACAATCTGGGCCTGCGAGAAAATGGATACACAAGGTGCCTTTACGACTAGGTATATGGGATTTTTCGAGGATTATCTACCACTTGATCATCGCTTACCATAGTCGTCGTCGTCACTGCTGCTCACCATCAGTCAGCCCATGCCTCACTGACTTGAATGCGGAGTATGGGAGTGATTGACTTTCAGGCACTTAACAAACGTTCTCTAATTCTAATGCTAAGCATTGTATTTGTCAGACTTTTACAGCCATACAATCAAGATAGATCTCACTTCGTATAGAATAGAGAAAAATGTGCCCACGTATGTTACGCGTGTTTTATCTCTTATTCTACGGGTTGAAGAGCGAAGAGGGATCTAGGAAAAATATTTTGCAAGCTTATTCGGGATAAAGTCCATGCTATTTATTAAATATAAATGTGGTTGTAAGCTACCGTTCTGTACGTCAAAAGAATAACTTTATTATATTTACATACGTATCATGATTTGACATAGGATGATTGAAGAACTTGATAGAAACAATAACTACACATACCCGCGCGTGGGATTTATGCAAAAATGCCGAACCCGAATTCATGTTATTGCTTGACGTGTCAAGATACTTATGTCCAAGAACTCTTTTCTTTTGCATCTTTTACAACTTGTTTCTTCCTCCTTGGCAATGATTAATATGGATACGATTATTTTATTGTAATGCAGTAAAACTTTTACAAAAAGCTCTCACAACGCTATTCCATGGATTCTTATTACTTTTCCACTTCTACAAGCATTGCATTATGAACCAAGCAATCTTTCACTAACTAAAAAATCATTTGTCCCACTTTCCTTTAATATTACATAATAATATGTAACACTTCTGGTAGAATACAATACACACAAAGCCCCCTTCAGTTTGTTGAGGGTCGAACTTTTTTTTTCTATTAATGTACAGTTCCAATGCGCTTTATTACAATTGTAGGAATAGATATAAACATGAATGTACCTAAAAACTGACTTATTAAAAGGACAGTTTTGATCTGCATCCTTAGCATTAAGAAAAGTTCAATTGGTAAAAAAAACTAACTACATGACTGAAAGAACATGCAGATATCAGACTTTACAAGTGTGTAAGTTCAAATATACCTTTAAATAATTATTTCTTTGATGTCTCAAGAATTGTGACAATCACTAATCACTACCAAAGAATCTATATAAGACCAATAATAACTGAAGAACAGCTACCGATTCGATAGCTAATTGGTGTGTGATGCCGTTGGTTTTGCACTTTTGCATGCATAATATTATTTATACAAAATAGTGGGAAGACAACGGATGGAACGAAACTCCTGTGAGCTCCTCCTTGAATTAACATTTCCACAATAAAACAACTGTAAATTTCCCATTATTATCTCTCAAGTATTCTTGTTTGTCATTCATTATTCTACGATTCCATTCACTCATCATCACATCATGCCCTTGGTGACTGTTATATGCTGCCTCTGCTACTAGAGATTCAATCATCCTACTTTTTCCACACACTCCTCATCGTGTCATCTTCATCTACACAAAGCATGAAGTTTATTTACTTTTAGAAAAACATTTTTGGCCAACCTCTTCACATTTTGTTAAAAATATAACAATAATAACAGACATGGAATTAGTCAGTTATCATAATGATGTCCTCCCTTTTTACACAACGCAGCTAGCTGCCAAACCCAAAAGGAAACGCATTCAGATTATGTGCGAGAAAAAATAGGACTCCACTTGAAGATTATGTTATGCTAGATGATGCTCTCAGAATTTATTACGTCTTCAAACTGAGGTTTCGTTTTGGTGAGGAAGGGATAATGCTGCACATCATATCGACAATTTTGCGTATAAAACATTTAGGTGCAAGCTAGGTGGTGCAGGTAAACTTGCGGTTGTGGTAATATTAGATGGGAAGGTGGTTAAAGGAAAGCAGTGCGAGCACATGCGAGCGCGTGAACAGTAAAGTAACATTTTTTTGCAGCACGCCAGTATTCAGCTTTTGTAATGATTCTAGCAAGTAATGTAAATCTTGTTGTTTACTCACTTACTAACCTGTCAGTCTTGCTGTACGTTCTCACAGTGTGCTTTATGCGTTTTTTTCTCTAAAAATACCATAAAACAAAACTATTGTGATCTATACTGAGCAGCGTCCCCCGAATCCCGAACGAAAGGGATTGCATGTTGAAAGAGCATGGGAACATGTGGGTTGTACTTAATTGAATAAAATTCAACATTATTTGTAGGAATGGAATTTGCGATGGCTCGAGAAATAGAGCAAAATACTGGGTAGGTGGTTGTGGGGAAAATTGATTAACAACAAAAAATCGATAATTTGTGTCATCGGCGTGATAGAAAACGTGCCAAGAAATTTTCCAGGATTTCTATTATCAAAGTCTAGGAGAATGTGGTATGCATGTACATTAATAATCAGATTAGCAATAAGGTATAATAGTTCCAAGTGGTAGACAGGCATCTAACAAGATTCCTTTCCTCTTAAGTCTTTCCTTTGAGCAGGATATTTCATGTTTTAGGTAAACATGTCTAATTTGTTGTATGAAATATGTATGAAAAGAGGCAATGATAAAAATGGTATCAAAATTGGCTACAAGTGTAAGAAAAAGTATTAAAATACCATTTTTGCATATTCCATATGAATAAATATGAAGCGAGAAAAAGTAATAATAATAAATTATGATCTACAACTCATTATATACATTTATTTCCAACCCCAAGGAAGCTCAATAAATGGTTTACTGCTATTGCTTCAATATATTTTTGGGCGAGGTTGAAATAGGGAGAAATAAAGGTAAACAGTAACTTCACATTTACAACGAACGAGATTAGTGAGTTGAGTTGAAGTGTTGAATGAGTGCTGTGTTCAGATGGAAGGAATAATAAACTCTCTAAAGCGCTATAAAGAAATAGCGTGGTTTAAAACTACTGGCAAAACGAATCTTATTCTAATTAGGGCATGCACACTTGGCTCAGAACATGTTGATGCAATGGTAGGATGAAGGATGCATCAAATTTTTACGTCGCAATTATTTTCCAGATGTGGATAGAAAGTAGAATGATGGCGTTCGTTTGCTGTACGTACAGTATATAAAATAACCGTAACTGGTCGCGGGAATCTCTAATTGAAAACCTTTTCAAAGTTATTAGTTTATTATGGGTTTGAATTGTATCATTGCTTTAATTTTGAAGTGTCAGGTCTGTTGTTCATACATATTCAGGTCTTATTGCATTAGACGAAAAATAGATAGACAACCAGACATACGGTGGTCTAACTTTAATGCCTAAAGTAATTGCACATTCATAAAAATCTGATACATGAAATATTATACACTAGAAGGCCAGCGTTTGCTATTAAGCAAACATTAGTTAATGATAAGCTGCTAGAACTTCATGGGATCCGAATTGTTAGAAAAATTAATTTACTGAATCCAAAGGTGTCTCTAGCCATGGATTCAGAGTGAGCCAAGCAACCATACAGTTGTAAAACACTGAATGCACTCAATTGAACATAACCCAATAGTAGTTCAATGTACTCAGTCAAGCATCCAAAATTAACAGACTGCTGCTATTTACCAATAATTATAAGTCAATTCTCAATGGCCGAAAACAAATCAACAATTGACAATAGACGAAAGCCATATTAAGTCAATTAAGAATAGTCCCAACCATAAAACAATAATTAACAATCAATTGACAATATTTGACAGTCACAGACACAGGCGGATTCGAAAAGAAAGGACATGAAGATGGGACAAAGCTTACATCTAGTAACAATGCGGAGAAGAAGAGGAAAATTAAACTTGGTAAAGTATTTTCTACCACGGATGAGGATGAGACAATGATGAGGAAGAAGATGAATATGAGGAGGATGAGGAAGAAGATGAATATGAGGAGGATGACGAAGAAGAAACAACGTTATTACCAACTACAGATCAATTTGAAGGAGACGAGACATTGGCTACAGAACTATTTCAGAGTTTCAGATCAGACGAGTATGAAATGTGCTGGAGAGGATAGTACCAGGTATTATGAGACTGAAGAAGGTGAAGGGGCTAGTGTGTTCAGTGCACCATTTTCAGTTTCCGAGAATCCTCGATCTGTCGATGGCAGTGTTGCTGGGGGAGTAAAGATGACAGGTATTGTTCCAGGTTATAATTCAGATAATTCCGAGTACATCAGTGATGTGGAAAATGCATACGAAGAGAAAGATTTGGCATTTTTAGACCTGCTCAACAGCAGATAGGAACAGAAGATGGGGATAGATGTTTAAAAAAATATTAGTAACTTTTCAGACTCTACATGTATCTCAGAATAAATTGCGGAATATTTTACATTGTGCATTGTGCGTAAACTAAGAAAATAACAACGTTCAATCTGACACTTACTAAATCATATCTACTAAGACCCTTCACACCGTTTTTTGAAGTGGGTGTGAAGGGGCACCCAAATTATGCCTAGTATGCAGTCTTGGAACTAAGAAAGGTGCAATTTACAGCCATGGTATGTGTGAGTGTGTGTCAATAGTTTGAGTATACTCATTCGCACTCAGATGGTTTTCACTTGATCAAACTTCTGCTGTTACGATAAAACCATATCTCTATGTCTACGGCCCTGGATAAAACCCAGAATCTAACGCATAACATTCTAATCTTATTCTAATGCCTAAAACCAAGCTATACTTTTGTAAGCGGATATGCCGTAGTCTTTCCGTCTACCTGATTTCATTGAGACTCGTTTGGAACCTTTTCTTGATTAATATTAAATCTCAAATGGATCAATGCTCGATTTGCTTTGGCAAACTATCTCAACCCGCCTCGGGAAAATCAGACCCTCCTGCAAAGAAAGCTAGGAATAATGTAAAAGAATCTTCTGATGTGGTCGTTACCCCTTGCGGTCATGCCTTCCATCGGTCATGCCTTCGAGGTTGGTTTACGTACAAGAAAAGGGGAAGAATAAATGGCGTCAGGTAAGGGTCAAGCAAAAGATAATAATAATTATTAGAGTCTGTTCTGTTATACTTTCTCAAGAGCTGCATCAGCAATTTTATCTTTATACGGGCTTTGTTTGTCTTTTTGGAAAACTTTGGAATAGGCCTGCGACCAGAGGACCGTGTCCAATTTGCAGATTAAGAGTGCGAGCAGAAGCGTTGTATCCATTGTACTGCAGCTCGAGCTCAGGTAGCAAAGAATCTGCAAAAGAAAAGCCCGTCGACACTAGCACATCTTACCCACACAAAATTAGTAGCAATAGAATTGTCAACAGAGAGGAACGTGGCAATAATCATGATAATTCTCATGATCAAAACGAAGATGAAAACAACGATGAGGAAGACGAGGGTGAGGTAGACGAGAACCACGAGGATGAGGTAAACGAGAACCGAGAGGATGAGGTAGGTGAGAACCACGAGGATGAGGTAGACGAGAACGACGAGGATGAGGTAGTCGAGGACGTCGACGATGAGGTAGACGAGCATGCAAATGGTTTTGAAAGCGACGATGACGATGAGGATGACAATCACAATGCTGGCTTTGGTCAACAAGTCATGAATATGGTGAATGATGCCATACATGGGTACTTTGTTTGGTGAAGTCTGAACTAGGTCAAACGAAATATTTGATTTGATTTCGAATCTGAAAACAGTTTGTTGTAAATCAGTGTGTCAGCTTGCAATTGAAAAAAAACTTTTTAAATTGAAAGTCGATAGTTTATTGATACGAATAATCTTGTAAATTATGTGATTCGATTGTAAATTCCAACCATCCTTAAAACCCTTTTGTGTTATATTTTATAAGAACTTATTCTATAAAATATGTCTCCCAGATAAACAATAAACGATAGCGGCTAATACTACAAATCACAATCATCGCCACGTTTACTACATCTCTTTTCTTTCGTGCTCAAACTACCTCCTCCTGAACTCGACTTAGGTGCCCCACATAAAAGTGGTATATAGGTAGAATGGTAGAGAATCTCTCAATTTTGGTCTGTTCCATCAGTATTATTATGTTTACATAGACTCCTTATGGACAGAAGGTAACCACTTTTCTAGGTCTTCATTCTTATCGCATGTCTGATTAGCATTCTATCCGCATTTGTTATGCTACAAATTTGTTTGTACGGAATTTTGCAAAATGCACTACTGATTTGGTGGAACTCGAGACCTAGGAGAGAATTTTAGGCGACAGAAAGGCAGGCTTCGACGATCTCGCAAATCTTGGTTGGAATGACTTGACGAGTTATTTAAAAAAAAATATAGTGTACTATTTCAATATTCCCAATGCAAATCAGTAAATATAAATATTCGAGGTCATTTTTACTAAAAGCAAAAATTACTCATCGATAATATTGCATTTTCTTAAACATGTATAATGATGATGAAATCCTATTGCACATGTCACCCTTCAAAAATACGTTCTTCACTGACTGGATAAAATGCATAGCAATACAAGAGCATATTGATTTTATCTGCATTGTTATAAATTTTCAGAAAAACAAAATTAGTCGCAGCAGCCTTTACGACGCCTCATTTCATCACGCTACGATACAATGCATGACGTACGAAAAAACATTTCCAGAAAACTTGCTCACGAACATAATAAACACATGAGATCATTTTTATTACCCCAAATTTCCTCTCCTCTCAGAACAAGCTAAATAAAACAAGTAGTAATTCAAATGAAAGAAAAATTTGCATAAAGTAACAACAAAGCGATACATTTGACAAAGGAGAAGTTATATACTGGTCTATTTTCAGAATCTGTACTTCCCGAACTTTTTTCTCTCCTTTATCCTTTTTAAACATAACATATCGCATTTCCACATGTTTTCTTCCAGCTTCAGACATAATCCTTGTTAAAGCCTATTTTATTATGTCATTAGTCACTTCATTCCAACAGCGTGACAGGATATTTGCGCTTATTTTCAAAGAGAAGAAAAATACGAGATGTTATGTAAAAAAATATAAAAAAAACCCTCAGGTGTCACAGGTCTTGGTAATCATTGACTTCAAAATAATTGTAGTATGTGGGCAACAGTGGAAGCGCAGATTTCACTGGAATTCTTTCATCTTTTCTCTGACAGAACGACAATAACGTAATATGTTTTATTGCGATCTGCTCGGTGTGCATAATCTCTCTATTCTTATGAAAAGGGTACTAGAAAGAGTGGGTAAAAAATTATACAGGAACAACATATGGGATCATTATCCGCATCTTTTTAGCACATGCAGTGAGGGCGAGCTTGAAAAAAATATTTTTTAAAACCTGTCATAAAACGTGCAACTTGTGTGTGAGTCTGACTCACAAGCTATGACGATCCTTTTACTACGTAAATCTGTTTCGTTTTAAATATGTGTTAATTAATATGCGAGGAAAATGTCTACATGAAAATACTAATTGGCATCTTGTTTGTCTTTTACCACAAAATTCATTGCGTCAAATTAACTGGATTAATCTTAAGATGATTTGTTCTTACACGATTTTTGGGAACGAGTTTGCCGTATAATTGGTTTCTTAGAAAATGCATCAGCACGATTTCTATAATTCAGTTCATTCAATAATCCTGATGACGGATTCGTTTAAGGTGGGGATGGGGCAATGTACGTCATTTCCTTAAAACAATGCTCAAATATTAATTAGAAAATCAGAGCTGTAAATAAGTAATAATTGCCAGGAAAAGATCAAATCAGGATCAAATAAAAAAAAATCAGTGATTTACTACTTCGAAATTATTACCGACAGTTACTCGGTAAAATCAAAGTGCAACTAATGCAAGTGAAACTTGTCTCTGCATTCGCAAATGCAAGCATCATCACTGTAACATGTTCTGCAAATATACTTGATAATTATTGTATAATCCATTACTTGCAATAAAAAATAACTTGAATGTCTAGGTCATGGCATGATATACGTAGGCACACGGAGAATGAAGCTTAGCAAGTTTATGCTTAAAGTGTGATGTGATTATGTGATCCACCTACGGCCATGTGAGTGCATCAGTTCAGCTTCATTACAGGTATGAAGGATTTTTTGCAGTTTCCTTTTCAGAGAACCAGGTACGTATGAACACATGGCTCAAGTATTATTACGGAGTAAAACTCTTTGGATGAATATGAAGAGCATCTTTTGAATCGCAAAAATATCCTTTGCTTTTTTTATAAACAAGAGTTTGCGTGACGCTAAACTTGAATGTTTTGATTAGTATATAAAGAACTCTGACTTTGGCATGCCCTAGTTTAGTCTCCTTTTTGCAGTTCCAGTTGAAACACTATTTTTAAAAAAAGTTCACGTCCGAAAAAAGTTTTTGCAGACAAATAAGCAAAAATATATCTCACTTTCATACACAAAGTTAACTATTGTAACATTGAAAACATTGTTCATAGTTTTTTCTTCAAAGAGCTTAGCATATAAAATGAGGAGGAGTCAAAAAACAATACACCGGTTGTGGTGTATATTAATTGTTATATTTAATTTACAAATACAATTTAGTACGGTGGAAGCTCAGGTATGTCTTCATAATTCAAGAAAAAAATTATCTTGAAGGTTCATCTCATACCTGTATGTAGATTATAAATTGTTATTTTATTTTGATTTCTACAATAGTATTTTCAATTGAATGATTACGACTCCTGTCACACAGCGATGATCCCATGTGGAGGACATACTCAGGGAACATGTAACAATTACTGTACTACTTCAGGATATTCAAAGGGAATGTGTGATGGATCTTGCTGCTTTTGTATACAAGGAACTCCAAGTGGTAATTCAAACTTTTTTCATGTTTTCACTCATGAAATTATTGCAACCATTTACATAGGTATATGCTTATACTCAGACATCCTTTTTTCTAAATGTTAGCGATATCGTGAACATAAGATTTATAAAATGTCAATCTTGGCTGGAATGCATAGTTTTAGTGTTACTAGAACCAGAAAGGTGAATATAGTATACTGCGATGGTAGATAGTAGGGAGGTAGTACGAATACAATCAGTCTCTAGTGGCATATTTTTGTAACCAAATGAGTATCGAGTATCCTCTTATTTACGAAAGGGTTGAATTTCCATCGAAAGATGGGAAATGACGCAAATCATAGAAGAACTAATTAAATTAAATTGCTTGTCTTTATAATTTTATTACAAAAGGATATCATATGATATCATGTAACTTCCTTTGTCCGACTTGTCTGCTGGTTGTTTTCGCGATCCCCTGCAGAGTTAAAAATTTCCAGAGGAACTTATTATAAACATATTATTGTTAGTAAATAGCTCTGTAAAAACTGCTGAGAGTTGAGGAATTTTGTTTGTGCATATGGTTGTGCGCAGTGAAGAACACGATTAACGAGTTTTTTGACAGATAGAAGGAATATAGAGTTGAAAGGGCTATATACCTTACCTTACCTAATCTAATTTTATTGAAAGTGATATGGACTGAGCCAATACTACAATTTGGTGATGTGCCCAAGGCTACTTGTGTGGTGGAATGACTTTATTCTTTCACACAATGAAATCATTAAGCCCGAGTTCACCCGATACGCATAAGACATGGGATTCCATCGTCATCGTAGATCGTACGATGATTCACAAAAACATATAACTGCGCATACCAAATTATGCAGGTGGACATCACTGACCGCTGCCTGTCTTTATTTCATTCATTGATAAACAAGCTAATAAAATAGAGACCTTTTGCGTTTAATCAAAGTCCACCTGGTAAAATATGGATGTCTGGTGCAGTTCAATGGTCAGCTTTTTTGTTTGCGATGCGTCGAACTGGTTCCTTCTCATGTGCTATGGGGTGTTATCCCTCTAGTCAATTACAATGTGCGACTTTTCATGAACCTCGAATTGCTTAACCTTGGCTTGACGTATGAAGTAGAAAAGAGGTGCTTTGGTTCATAAACAAATGATGATGTATTTATTTTTAAATCGCAGCAGTGGATATTTCGTCTAGTTTTGCTTTCCCTTTTGGAAATGTGATTTTCCCTTCAATGACAAACACAAGGAATGGGGTAACTGCGTCACCAAATCCGCCACGCAGTAGAAATCCATTTGGTCAATCTTCTGGAGACACTCTTCTCCAGAATAATTTCCGCAGTCTTGAGGATAACCTTGTGGAAAAGAATAATTCAAGAAGGTCTCATGTACCATATTCTGGAAAGGATGTATGCACTAGTTCAATTTGCCAGATGGAAGGTATGACATAAATATTTTTTAAAAGAGAAATGGAAAGTAAATAGTTAAAAAGTTTTGGAATTGTTTTAAATGAATGACAATCTTATCTTGTTTTTCCTCAGCTCAATCCCTCAAGTCAAAAATGGACGAAAGAGTGGATCCATGTGATGACTTTTATGAATTTGCCTGCGGAGGATTCATCCGTGGAAATGGTATTGCCCGAGATCAAGTTGAAGTGACGCAGTTTAGCATTTTACGAGACAAGGTTAATGGACAGTTGAGAAGTTTGTTTGAAGAGAAAATCACGAGCACTGATCCAAAGCCGTTTGTGTTGTTGAAGAATTTTTACAAATCTTGCATGAATACAGGTGAGCAAGTTGGTGGTCGCGTGACATGCATATGATAATTGTATGGATTTACTTCACGCTCATATTTTCCCTTTCTATAGATACAATCGAAAGAATCGGATTTTCGACTCTTATCGAACCCCTCAAGGATATTGGAGGATGGCCAGTTTTACAAGGAGAGAGATGGAAACCAACGTCGGAATTCAGGTGGGAGAATTTTTGCGTTTGGTTTAAGGAACTAGGCTTTTCTATGGATTACTTTGTGAGAATCGCGGTGGAGCCAGATTCACGGGATTCCCAAAGGAAGAACATTGTCGTAAGTTTTTTTAGCAAGGGATTACCTACTTCGCGTCACACATCTAGCTAAAAGCAACATGATTATTTGTAATAATATTGTTTTGAATCTTTGATTCATAGGTTGCCGAACCACGACTTTCCCTTGGGGAACAGATTATCAGAAGAGGACTGAACGAGCCTGTTGTGAATTCTTATTACAATTTCATGACTGAAATGGCCATCCTTATGGGGGCGGATCCAGCTCTAGCTAAAGAAGAAATGTTGAAAGTGGTCAATTTAGAAGTTAGCATGGCTCAGGTAATTCTACTTTTTTAAGCGTGTCTTTAGATTATTTTTTATTTACTGGAAAATAATTTGTTGAATACTTTATTACAACAGTGCTTCCAAGATGCGGATAGTAGAGCTGGAAAATTTTATTATCCAATGACGATTCAGGACTTGAGCCAAAAATTTCCAGCTGTACCATGGCTCCAGATGTTCCAGCGAATTGTTTCCTCCTCGGTATGTCCCTATTTGATTTTATTGACGATGAATACATGTTACTCGTGTTAGTGTGATTATAGTTTTTACTTTGTAATTCTAGGTGAAAATCACAAATGAAGAAAATATCATGGTCGCTGCTCCCTATCTAGAATGTTTTTCCAATTTAATTGCGCAAACTGAGCAGAGGTAAGTCTCATTAAAATTTCATTTCAGCAACGAAAACCAAATTATATACGCCACAAATAAGTACACCTATCATAAATTGTTTTGATTTTAGAACTCTTGCAAACTACGCTATTTGGCGTGCTGTGTCAGGCTCCGCCTCTTTCCTTCATGAGGCGGCTCGAAAAATCCAAATGAATTTTTTATCAGGAGTCACCGGTCAAAAACAGAGACAACCAAGGTGGAAGGAATGTACAGAAATAACTTCGTCACAGTATGTTCTATATCCAACTCTATTATATCTTAAAATACCCCAAACAGCAAATTTTTTACGACTTCTATTTTTCCTTTAGTTTGGTAAATGCCGCAGGTGCCTTGTACATACGTCGCTATTTTCCTGAATCCTCTAAAAGATACGCTACCGAGATGGTATCCGACATTCAACGTGCGTTTTTAGATATTTTGTATGAAGCCGATTGGATGGATGCTTCCACTAAAATGCAAGCTATAGACAAAGGGAATGCAATTCAAATGCATGTTGCATACCCAGAAGAGCATAAAATGGACGCCAAGTTGGCACCTATATATGCAAAGGTATTATTTGACAGAGGGCCTTTTATTTGAATGTTAAAAGAAATTCTAAATATTTACGTATTATCTCTATATTTTTTAAAGTTTGACTTCAAAGATAATGACTACTTCGGAAACGTCCGGAATCTAATTATTGGATCTACTTCTGACTCTTTTGCTGATCTCAAGCGCCCAGTTCAGAAGGGAGGATGGGCATCCCATGGAAAAAATGCTGTTGTCAATGCTTTTTACATGCCACTGGAGAATTCAATCCGTAAGCTGTAGTAATATTCCTCCACAGCTGTGCACAGCCTCTTCCTAAATTCCAGTTTGGTTCAAAAGGGATTTTCTCCTTTTCATGCAGAGGAATGGTGGAGAAGAAAAAGGTCTTCCAGGCCTGGCCTACTCTCCTCAACAACTTTTTTGGATTTCTGCAGCTCAAAACTGGTGTGCTGTTCAGAGGTCAGAAAGTTTGAAACACATTATTCTCACGGATGAGCACGCCCCACCAGAAACTCGTGTGAGGGGAACATTCTCAAATAATCTAGACTTTTCCAAAGATTTCCAGTGTTCATTAGGGAAAAGAATGAATCCAAGGAAAAAGTGTTTCGTTTGGTGAGTGAGGAGAAAAACTGGAGGTGTTTTGTTACTGTTTGAGAATTTTTATGACTTGTTTTTTATGTACACATTACACACATCTATGCAAATATGCAAGAATGGTACAATCATTTTAGTTATTACTTATATCTGTGATAGTAGTTATTGATAATAACAGTTAGAGGTAGACTAATATACATCATTTTCATTAATGACAATTTGTTATGATGTTATGATAAGATAATCATTGACTACCGTGTTACAGATCAGTTGCGCATAAATTGCCATTAGTAAGTAATTGGTGACAGTGTTTTTAATTTAACTATAGTACATGCTGCTGCCTTATACTTAATAAGTATAAGGTGAACATGATTTTAAACAATAAAGTCTACATATATTCAATTATATGTTTTGTGGAAGTATTAAAAACTCTCATTTCGGCTTTTTAGGTTGCTCTATTATTTATCAAACTGGAGCTTTCGATCAGTCAACTCTGATCATTTTCAACCAAAGCTCGGTATTTTCATCTCTTTGCTTTCAGCAGTATAAAAATTAAGCATTATTTTTCATTGAGATGAGAAAAGAAAAATACTAATCAAGTCGGAGGAATTTATGCAAAAGAAAATTAGATAGTTTATAAATTCAAATAAAAAGAGCGTCCAGAAAGGACTGATTTCTATTCCTTAAGTCCTATTCCTATTCCCTCTGCAGGGGATCGGTCTCAAATATGGAATTTGCAGCGGTATACTTGATAATTAATTGTTTATGCGGAAGGAAGAAATAATAAATTATAATATTAAGAGTGCAAAAAATGTAGACGATCAGAATATATTTATTTAACATCCCATTTATACATTTATCCCATCCCAGGCACAAAAGATAAATTTAGAATCCGCGTTGGTTGATCAAATGAAGCACCTGTGACTCTGACCTCTACTTCAAGTTCTGTATGTCAACAAGGCAGCGGCAGCTTTTTCAAAAACGATGTTAAAATAAGTTAAAGGAGTATTCGCCTTAAAATTAAATAGTGCGCCGCAATACGTACAAAACGGAAGTAGCGCACTCAACTCCTTCTTTTTCGCATTCACTTCAAACCGACTCAGATAACCCAACTGTCCAAATTTCTTTAATCGAGCTTGCATAGTTTGCAACTTCCAGTTATAAATTAATCTCCTCGTTTTCGTATCAATTTTTGACGCTGCTGTTATCAACACTCCAGATACAAAGATAACATACATAGCCGCCAAAGGGAGTGGTATGTAAGAGAAAAAAAACAAATAGTCGTATGCTCTAAAACTCAACCATACTCCTAAAATGATGATGGCAGCAGAGAAAAAGATAAAAGTCAAGAAAAAGTCAGACACAGGTAAATGCACAAATCTAAGGAATACCGCGAGTAAATTTCGATACTCCAAATAGGAATTTTTCATCTTGGCAAATAAATTCGAATAGATAAGAAGCATGTAAAAGGATGAAACTGCAAATATTGTGAGAAACGTGAGAAGCCTGAAAAATTCAACGAAATGAACACTCAAAAGGAGAAAGCGGAAAATCAGCCCGATCACAATTTGCTTTCCTGTTCGTTGAGTAGGGTCGCCAAAAATGTCTTCGAAAATCCAATAATAAGGATCCCAGCAGAGGGACATGACCATTAAGATAATAGGCAGTGGGGCTAAGGCCAACAATAAGACGTAGAATTTTATCAATAATATTAGCAACACAGTTGTTGTTTGCATTTTCCGAACGGTTTCTTTATATTCCAAAGGGTATTCTAGAAATCAGGAAATTAATAATTTAAGTTCCCCGCCCATCCTGATTTGACTAACTAAAAAATAGAATTGCTTTTCTACCTTCTGCCAAATATTCAAGGTGGTCCCACACCACATTCAGTCCAGTAACAAGTGCTTTCCCATGGGAAAATAGGAGGTAGTTGTAGGTGCACATGATCATATTTAAAATAAACATTGTTAAATGTATCGCTGCGTAAACTATGCCTTCACCACTATTTCCAGTGGAAGTGACAGATCTTATCACAGAATAAATACTGGAGGGAAATCCACTTGCAAAAACTATTCCAAATACAAACCCAAACCAGGCCAAGTTTTTCCTCTGATTTAATTCAAACTTATAATGTCCCTCTTTCCAATCCCAGTGAATAGGGAAGGAATAAATGTAGAAGAAACATAAATCATGGATTTTGTAAAAACTTGTCAAAGTTTCTTTGTTCATTTCTCGAATATTCGAAATCGAACTCAAGCGTATTTTCACTTTTTTACTGAGAACGCTCCCAAATTTCCTTTTCCAATTAGAGTATCGACCCTCCATTTTGTAGTTTTGTATTACAAACTGCACAACTGGAGTGGAGGGAACAAACTGTCAATGTAAAGTGAGTAAGTGGCTAAGCATGATGGTTATGGTTACTTACTTGCAAATCTCATTTAAATTGCTTTAATCACCTTATTAAAAATTTATACATTTTATTGTGTTCACCGTTTAGGAAAGAGATACAAGTTGTTTGGGATATAATAATTTTTGATGGAATTTTTTAAACTCTGTTTATACTGTGAGTGGGATGTAATAACTTTTATTTGGGTTACGTATCATTTAATTCGATGTTTGCGTGAAGGCTTTGAATCAATGAAGTAAATTTAAATTCAACAAAATGTTATTTATTGATCGTGTTTCATCAATCAGCTTCTCGATGTTTGTCTTCCTGGTTGAAAATCTTCCGGGTCGATTATCTCGTCTGAGTGAGCGTGTGCAAAAACCAATAGCATTTTAAAAATCTATGCAAAAAATCCTACATGGTACTACATCCCGTTTTATTGATATCGCGAGGGCCGTTGAGCTTAAATTGTTCTAGGCAAACTTTACGCATGTATGAATGATGGACTACTATCTTGGTGACAACGAGGAAAATTTAGGACACGATTGTCTGAATAGATTTATAAACAAATATGTTGTCAATGTCTCAAATTGTTGATCACAAGACAAGACAAAATATTCCAGTTCAAATATACGTAACCTATCAACTTTGTTGCCGAGATTGGTAAGCAATTAGGTGAATGTGGCATTGTGGAAAGTCAGGAGAAGGGATTGTCATAAAGAGTTGTAATACACGTATGACTTAGAATATTTATTATGCATATAATGCATGCATGTTATAGGCCCTTTTGTTGTAGAGCTTGTTTATGTTTATTTCATTTCTAACTTTGAGGATCATGTTACATAAAGCTGTAAGTTAAAATATTAATCAATAAGACGGATCAAGACAGGAGCAGAAAGACAGGTTTATATACGCTCTGCAGTTTTTATTAAAAATAAATTGTTATAGTGCTCAGTTTCACGTGAAATTTACATCATAAGATCACATTTTTGAACTGCTACGTTTTTGTGAAATTTAAACTTACATTACCTACCTTCTAACAAAAGTTAACAGTGATTTTCATTCCAGTAATTAGTAACAGTCGTACTACAGAAATCATTTTATGTAAATTCACAATCGTAGCGTTCATTTTCATTCATTTGAATAATCTCCATTTGTACCATGGGAGTATCCTACAAAGCAAAAAA
>JAHZNA010000894.1:0-14367 GCA_027743935.1 Sinodicranocentrus sp. ZH6 | reverse complement strand
AGCTTTCGAGTGGCCAAACGACACCTCAGGTCCAAAATCTCTGCCTATACTGATTGGTGAAAACAGAATTTGAAAAAGTTAAACCGTTTAGGCTGTGGAGTGACAACACACGTAAGTGTATGTTAACGTGTGTTAATGGCTATAATGGCGATCATATCAATCGCTAAAAACCTGCATCAATTATGTAGAAATGTAATTCTGAATTTTATTTATAGTATCTATTTCTGTAATGCGAACTATGCAATTGTAGTACCAATATTATATGTGTATGTAGTGAATCTACAAGGTTAATACGAACCTTCTCTGCTCTTGCAGCTCTTGACGATTAACCCCTCCTGGAGACGAAACTAACGGTAGGTTTAGAACAACTGATGATGTTTGAACCTCTTCATCAAGTTCTCTACAAAATACATACCCAATGTCACCGACGCCTGCTGGAGCATCGACGTAATCATATTCTCCGTCCGCAGTGTTCCTCCATCGTTTCCCTGAGTATCCTTTGTATTTCGTAATTAATTCAGAAGAAAGTGGTTGGTTCACGTCACCGGCAAAATTAAGTCTGGTTGTAGGAACCTCATCGAACTCTGATCCTGAAGTACTTGAGGCAGATGAACTGGTATCGTTTCTAAGGGTTTGTTCTTTTGCAATAGGACACGGTCCATAAAATGAATCAAGTAGAACGTGTCTGTGTTGCATCCTCTTTGGCTTAGAAGATTCAGAAGAAATTGCAGATGATACACTGCTTACTACTGCTCTGTTCGACTTCTCCATTTCGAAGTGGACAAATTATCTATAAGTTATACTCACTGGGCAAATGTGTCATGTTTCGAAAGCTTCATCTTGTAGCAGCTAGGGCTAGAATAAGTTTAGTGACGTATCAGTTTTTATTCAAGTGTCTGAGACGGGGTCAAGCCTTTTATCTCTTGGATTTTTGCTGTTAGAGTTTAGTTAGTGTCTGTGTTAATTATGCTGAATCGAATAGTACACACGTTTTCCTTTGTCCTTTCACTGCTGACGTTTGCTGTTTATAACACACCTAACAACTTTACTCTAATACTTTATATTCAAACACGTATTTATATAAATACTTCACATTCTTGCGTAAAAAAATGTCTTGTGTCGTTCGTAATCTGCAATTGTTACTGATACAACAGAACTTTCGATTTAAAGTTAACTGCTGTTTTGCTATTTTTTTTATTTTGGTCGTTCCTATTTAAACTACACAGCTTACAACTTAAGTCCATGATTTGTGGAAGAGACTTGAGCACACCCTGTTCAGTTCATTTTCTTTCTGCAATACCCTTTATCTATCACTGACTGTGTAGGTCTCAGCAGCAACACAGCCGATTAGCTGTGCCATTTTGAATATATTTTACTTACTTATAACGGGAATTTCTTTCGGAATAACATTCGATTACTTAAATGCACAAAAGTATCATATTATACCAATGATTTTGGAATTGAGCACTTGACTGGAAATTTATGCACTTTAATGCCCACGGAACTATTTAGCTAAACAAATCTCATTCACTTTATTGTGGTTACTTTACATTTGTGGTCATTTGAGGAAACTACGAATTAATTTGTTATTTTGGTGTCCAACGAGCACTACAAACAGCGAGAAATATATAACTCATTCTTCCAAGGGTTTTATTAGGTACATTATGTATTACAGTAAATTATTAATTGGATTACAATTGAAACAGCTTAAACGACACCACCAGCAGCACACGCAAAGCAGAGTTTTGGTGGATAATAATTTATTTACAGGACGACGGAAACCTGTCCAATATTCCATCGACATATTTTATGACAGTGTTCTACGTAAGTACGGATACGGATCGGAAAGCCCGGAATATTAATGCATGTATGTACAATATGTGTGATGTTATTCATACTCATGTGCAGCGTCTTGTTATGAAGGACTGAAGGACTGTATCAGTTACACTTTACTCTACAACTGGACTGACAGTGTGTGGTGATTTAAACGATCAATAGTCTACATTCTACAAGTAAGCTTCACAAAATCAAATAAATTGCTCAGAAACACATTACGCTTGATACGGTTGTAGTTGAGTCGTTAACTTGGAACTTTGTCAGTAAGGCGTTGTGTTGACAGATTCTTTTGTGTGAACATTCGGCGAAAAACGAAGAAAAAACTACTGGAAATGTAACGATACTTGTTCATTGTTCATATATTTTTATGAATGCTAATAAATTATACTTGATGAAGCGATATAGTAGTAGTTGTTTTCCTTATATAAAGATTCGTGTTTCTTATATGCAAATTCAAGATCAAGAGTAGGGTAGGACAAATAATGAAATAAACTACTGAAATAAGTTGGCACATGTTGGCTTTAAAGCTTGAACTACCCAGATGTAGTATGCTAAGATTTCTGAACAAATTCTTGTTGGGTCATAAGTTATAAGGAATTTTTCTTTAAGACGGACAACTTATCTAAATTGTTTGACAACGACTATAGTTGCTAGCCAAAGGTATGCTGATTTCAGTGATTTCCATACAAAATTAGAGGAAACTTTATTGATTTCCTCCAATTTTCGAAAAGTTAATAAAGTCTCTTATTTTTATGTTATGAACCTACTAACCTACCTGGTGAACAAGCTACTGTTCATTTATCTTGGTATTATTATGCTACAGATGCAAGATAAGAGTACGATTTTATTTTAATATTATCCAAATGATATGCGATTTTAATTTTATGGAAAATATTGATGAATAATTTGAGATATTTGGATGGCTGATGGCCATTGGCCATGCCAGTAAATGGTAAGCACACCTGGGTTAAAAAGGGATGATTTTGCTAGACGAAATATATTGTACCGAGCCGATACACTGTCCATCCATCCCACAGATCTATAAGTGAACATAGATAGGCTAATATTTATATCTTACGACGAGAGACTTTTTGTGTTCATTGTCGTTATTCCGTGTGGGTCCTCATAACAACAGCAAACTTACTATTTATATGATTAAATTCGACGGTACCCATGATTGAGAGTTGGTAAAACATCTATTACTCTACTCGAGCTGTCGACAAAATTCCTTTGTCATCTTCAGGAGATTGATATTTATATTTTCATAGATAGTAGAAGGGCAAGCAACTGAAAGTTTTCAATCGCTGCACGAAACCCTAGAACAAGTAAGGTTCCGGCTAATGCTAAATGATAGCCAAACCATGTTTTTATGGTTCCATAAGAATGAATAGGGAAGCTGTTTGTAGAAACCTTCGTATTTTAGATGACAGAAGTTTGCGTAAGCTTCTACAAACAATGCCGTTTTGTAACTGTTTTGAACCAAGCCGGCTCAATTTATATTTATTAAGTTTCGCAGAATGTATAGAAGATATGTTCCTAGAATCTAATTAGTTTTAGTCTGTATGTCTGTCGGGCCGCCGGCCGAATATTAAAAACTGTCCACTTTTTGCCACCTCTCATGGGAGACCGGTTTGACTTTTTCAAATTCTGTTTTCTCCTATCGATACATAAAGAGGTGGACTTCTTAACTATTGCTTATGAGACATTTCTGAGCATATTGCTTAAGACCCTGCCGTACCTTTTAAAGCGTACATTTTCTGCGATCTCTAAACCATTTGACCTTTTCAAAGTCTGTCTTTTGCTATCGATACCTAGAGAGATAACCTTCTTCACTATTGCTCGTGAGCCATATACGAGTATAGTATATTACTAAATAAGTATAGTATACTAACAAGACAGGAAATACGTAGACTTAACCTTATGAAATTTACGTATAAAAATCTAAGTAATAAGGGACTTTTTCATACTTGGTATGTTGAGAACAAATTGAGAGCCAATGACGATAATGTAAGATTTCCTAGACTTACATCTTATACTGCCAAGATTTTTTTCCGAAAAATTTAAAGATTCTGTAAAAACATGTTCCATCATTGAGTGGAACATCTTTGAAGGTAAAATATTATGGAATGATCAAATTTCGTATATTAACTTTATAGATCAAAACTTTCTCGTTAAAACTCGCTAAAAATTGAATGACTCATTGTATAGATAAACGAAAAATTGTATTTATACACAGTGGGGTGATCCCCACTGTGATGTGATAGTGTTACTGAAGGGAGATCAGTCTTTTTTACTGAATTTGGATAAACACTTCAATAAAAACAATCAATCAATCAAGCCATATCGGAAGGGCGCTTCAGGCCCTGCGTAAGTTCCTGAGTGTCAAAAACTCATATATGGCGTGTAATATATTATTCTTCAACATTTTTGAAGGAGAACAAACTGTATTGCTAATGCGCCAAATCAAAAAGGTCCTTCAGGCCTGGGTGTCAAAATCTATAAGGTCCTGGGTTTCCGAAATTGACATACAGTGTGTACTATATCATTCTTCAGCATTTTTAAAGAATATTTTCTGCGAAACTTCTTTCTATTATCCTTAATAGTTTATTCTTCCTTATTTTATGCACAAACAAAACACGACGATTTATACGCATACTCTCTCTCGCCGAAATAACGAAAAAATTACAGTAAACACTTTTTAGGACTCCACATTTCGATTTGAATGGGGCTAGCCTTTCAATGTTAAATAAGTAAGTTTATGATCCATCCATGCAGTAATGTTGGATTATGTTCTCACATATTTCTTGTGTTTCTGTTGCAAAAGTCTGCGGACCGACACCTCAAAAGTTGTGAATCAAAACTTTAATCCTTTGATTACTATTTATATATTTCATGTTTCGTAATAATGGCGGGGTTTTTGGGCATTTGAATTACGTCTCAGAATTAGCGGCCACTAGCAATAAACTAAATTTTTAACACATTTTTGAGGGCGTTTTAGAAACAAACATTATAAGCTGTGATTTTTTTCTTCTGACTGTTTCTCATATTGATTTTATTTTCTTGCCATATAAAACCTGATTTCCTCTATAATAATTTATAATACTTTGTAAATAGATTTACTGTGAGTATCGGAACTGATGTCAAATTATATACCTATATATATAAATTTATAGATAATATGTATAGATCTATGTATATAATAAAATTACTATGTAACATAATGTTGAACTGTTTGAAATAGACGGGCACCTTAAGGTTCTCTTCTTATATAGGTAACTGCTAAAGATCATGCTTGTCATGTTCTACTCACTATTACGAGTTGATTGATATGCTACACGCCATTTGCAGCTTGAAATAGTGGAGCAAGACCTTAAGGTACCTATGAAGGGAACCTGCTGAAGGTCCCATCTAGCTATGGCGAGGTATTTTTAGTACCAATCGAATGAAAAAAAACTGAAGTCGATTGGTTGAGTAGTTTTCGAATAATGGAACGGACAGAGGGACGGATAATTAGACAACACAATATTAAGAGTCTCGTTCCGATACTAATAAAAATTAGCTCTATATAGTGTCGTCGGTTTTATGCTTATTAACATTGTTTTTTAAAAAAGCAGTTCACAAAACGGTAGCTTGGTATTCATGTATTTTTTTTCCTTTTTTATGCAAGATACGTAGAGATGGAGGAGATGTTTGGCGTCTAATTGTAAGGGCTATTATGACTATGAATGTTAAGTTATAGTTCTACTAAACCAAGCAATCAATGATAACATCACATCACAATGAGCAAATCAGCATGTGACAAGGTTTGCTCATTCATGCTCATTGCTCATGTTGCTTGCTAGAACATTGTTTGTTCATTGTTATTTATCATTTTCGCATTCACACATATATTTTATTTTGCAATTATTTGTTTGTCTTTCTATTTGAAATGGGCAGTTTAGCATACTTTAGTTACAAAATGGATGCTTTACGTAATGTACTTGAGTGACCCCGACCCTCACACATATTTCGAAATAAATATATTAATCCTCAGCTTCAACAGAGAAAGAGGTTCTAGGCCTTTAGAAGCATGGGAAAAACAATACTGATCTCATCTCACTTTAGTATTCCATTTGTAACTCATACGCTCAATTAAGGCTCATCACTTCACAATGTTGCTTACTACATATAATGCCCACCATGGTCACTCATCCTCATCCCATAGTCTTCTTTGTGTTTAGAATCGCATGCATCTAACGATAAGATGGAATTATAATAACACATAAAATGTGGTGTGAGTGTTCAGGTAGTTCATATTCATTCATGCTCATGCACACAGCACACATGAACACATTATATGAATGTGCAAGATGCGATGGTCCCATGTTTGTAAATTACAATTATTGCAATCGTATCATAAAACACAACTAATTTGTAAATATGCTTCGTGGAAATGTCTCAAGGAACATTTTGACGCACTTAACAAACTACAGACAAACGATGAAGAATTTCAGAAAACTTTATGGGAGTGATTACTCATGTTTTTAGATCTGATGAATGTATTTTAACGACATATTATGCACACTCAAATCAAACATGGTAAGTAGGTAAATAGATTTTGCTTGTGGTCGTCGTTCTATATAAAGGTTGATGGGAGCATGTGGGCTCTAGGGACATCAGTAAATTTATTCAGTTAGTATTGTTAAGGCGTTCGAAAGACAGGGGTATTTGTATTTTATTTTAAGTTTTAAAATGCAGTTTAAGTGCAAGTTTGCCATTAGCGCTGTCAGCGTATTGGCAGTATGGTTTGAGGTTTGTTTGGCTACACCATACACCAAGTCAGGTAACGAGAATCAAAGCGTCTTTGAAGAACCGGATAAGTAAGTATTTTTAAAATGTTAATTCATAATTACTAAAAGTGTCATTTATGAGAAAAGCTTTGTTTTAAAAGTTCAGCATCAAAACAGTAGTTATCAGTCAATCATCAAAAGGCCGGTATCATTCGTAGAGGTGTATGTGATTCTCGAATCATTTGGATGGAAAATAAATTCGTTAACTATCATTTTCATGTGCAATGATGATGATCATCATTAAAGTTTAAAGTGAATACAAAAGTTAAAGTTTAGGAACTAATGCTTGTTACTTGCTTAACAAATTGGGAAACTAGAGCTTCGATAGGTGGGATGGAGAAGGTTTACTGTTTTCATGTACAATGATGATAATCATCAAGGTATTTAAGGACAAATGCTTGCTTACCAGGTAGGACCATTATATGAAAAATTAATGCATGAGCAACTTTTTGAAAATTGGAGGAAATCAACAAACTTTCCTCCAATTTTTACTTGAACAGCATCAACAAATATATGAATGCAGAATACAATATACTTTCATTACGTTAGCTTTAATGGGGTGATTCTGAGATTGGTCGTTATGGATAGAAATTTAGATCGATGAATATTCGTTGTGATTTTTAAAATATTATGTCTCATGGTATAACCTGCTGCAGGCAAGCATTTGTATATTAATCTTGGATAATCATCATTAAAAAGTTTAAAGTGAATACAAAAGTTAAAGTTTAGGAACTAATGCTTGTTACTTGCTTAACAAATTGGGAAACTAGAGCTTCGAGAGGTGGGATGGAGAAGGTTTACTGAACATTGATTCAGTTCTTTCTACCTGCAGTTTACTGTATAGCAAATACATACGCAAATACAAAAAAGATATTTAATTTAGAAGATTGTAATTCAGTAGATTTACTAACCGAAATATTTTGTTTTCAAATATAATTTGTTAATTAAAGTCTCACAATCAGTTATCCATATGTCATTCCGGAATCCTTATGTCAAGTCAGTGCATTTTCATTACTACACTTTGAGTTGCATCATACATATTTAATTTTTAATTCAGTTCTGCAAACCAACGAACGAGTCTTTTTGGTAGATACTAGTAGTGAGCATGCAATGCATACTTTACTGGAATTTGTAAAACCCATTTCTTCCAGATTCTTTCAACTTCTGACCATGAGTTTAAAAGTTGTCGTACTGTCGCCATAATTTAGTTCATAGATTTAGCGGTTTGGGCTTCTGTTGTAATAACATGCACAGCGCGTGCACAGATAACAGAAACTTCCGCATTAACTTATCCGAAGTAGACAGTATATAATAGTCTTCGTTACTTTTTTCCTTGCAGCGAAGCAGTCTTACTAGACCCTGTCACCACTATCACACCTTTCACAGAAACTACTGAACCTTCAATAAATTTCTCAACATCGTCTGATGATTCCGTCAGCGGAGAGATTACGAGTGATATTGTTTCCACTACGGCTACCATCACCGCGTTAACATCTGAAGCAAAAGCAAATATAAAAGGACAAGTGCTCGAAGCAGTATCCTTTGTACACACAGCGAGCAGCCCAAGTATTCAGCTTGCACCACCACCTCCGGCATTCTCCTTCCGTACTAATAATATTCCAATTACATTACTCAGCATAGCGGGCAACTCTGGTGGTACGACAGGAAATAGTCGGAACGCTAACGATATCCATGTAGACTTCTCTCGGTTTCGCTATCATGTGGAAACTGGCCAGCTCGAGCAGATTGGAAATTCCACAGGAGTTTGTCCGGAAAATATGAGATTTTTTGCTGTTCCTGGAAATGGGAAAAGTGGAACTTGCGACTGTGACTACTATCAATGTTCTAGGCCATTAATCTACTCTCAAGAAAGAAACCAGTGCTTCTGGGCTTGGTCTCAGGTATGATACTTTGACAAAAAAAGGTAGTTGCTTGCCATAAAGATAAACCGGTGTATGGCAGATGACGAATTTGGAACGGTTTTTAAGGGATTACGAGATAACTCGTCAGCTTTATGCTTTACTCTATCTCATCCCATGTGATAATAAGTAACGTGATTCATTGGGAAAGAAAATGAGAAAATTATTGGGTCTATGCATAGTTGACTTCGACACGAAACTTAGAACCGTTTTTTATCGCCCGTTGCGGTATTCAATTCTCATGTGTTAGTATAGTACAATAATAGTATCCATTTTTCCTTGTTTGCCATTCCCCATTTCCACGTAATTATTTCTCTTTTAAATTAATAAAATGATTTCTACGAGATGCAAAGTATGAATGGTGAGAAGAAAAAATGACTATATTTCTATTCTGTATAATATTTTACTTCGCTTAATGCAGGGACCATGTGAGAAAGGCGAATGGTTTATTTTTGATAAGGACCTCAAGAAAGAAGGAAAATGTACGAAAAATCCGTGTTCTGAATTACCCACTGAAAATCACGGCTCTCTTCTCTACTTATTCCAAAATCCTGACGACAAAGCTTGTTATGAAGCAGGAACACAAGGCTACTGTACGGATTCAGATGAGAGACTTCTCATTTATCCGGGCGAACCTATTCCGAAATGTAGAAAATTTGCGTTATGCTATCCATTGTCTGTTCCTCAGGAATTACAATGCGTTTACGGCAATAAATACTATTATGAAGGGAAGTGTTAAAGAATTTTGTCAGATCTCCTCCCACAGTTTTATGTAGAAATGTGCTGGATTAAATTCAATAAAATATGGAAAGACAAAAAATCAANTTATGAAGGGAAGTGTTAAAGAATTTTGTCAGATCTCCTCCCACAGTTTTATGTAGAAATGTGCTGGATTAAATTCAATAAAATATGGAAAGACAAAAAATCAATTGTAAATACTCCATTATTACGTCTATATGCTCTGTTCTTCTTCTTTATGCTCCGATCGTGTTTGTCTGGTGTCTGTCTGTATGGACTCTACATCTCGAACCGCTAGAGCTCGACCGATTCTTAACTTAAAATTTGGTTTTCTGGCGCATAATAATCTAAGCTAAGCTTCCCATAGAAAGAAAACAGCCAAATCTGTTATTGACTATGAGAACGAACATGCACCGCAATATAGCTCCTGCGAGACCGCAACCTTTCCTGAAGATTATGTGAGTTTATTTTGTATTTTCTTACATCACGATAATAATAATTTACGAGTGTATGTAACCATAATCTCACTCACATTTCCATCCACATTCATGTTGAAAGTCGCAATCATCTTACTAGAGGTATATAAATAAATACTTTACGTTCGAACACGTGCAAGCAAAAATAAATTAGTATATCACAAAGTATTTAAGATGAGCATCAACGGCATCACTAGTTCTATATTAGCTTGCAAATTGAAAAGTTTTACAACACAATTTACGCTCAGACCGGGTGCTCAGCGCATTTAAAACATTACATCCTAACTAAGAAATGAAGCTGAAGCTTGAGCAGGCTCATGATGACATATAACATTGACATACTGACTTTGAATGACACATAATTTGCTGTGCATATCAGAAGTCAAGTAATACGCTACACTATTCACTATATTTACTACTCTTTGGTGGTGGATAGCAAAGCAACTGTCTGTGCCATTGAAATCTTCCATGGAGATGATGTCATCTAACTTTATGGCTGTCGTTATCAGTTATCAGAACAGAAGTAGATAAACAATCGTCCAGCTCTAGTTAACAAGTTAACGGACATCGTACATCAATGCGCATTCGCATTTTAATTATAATGCCTCTATGATACACCTGCTCATGGCATTCGTGTGATTAGATTTGGATATGTAAAAGTCCAGACTTGAACGCTGGTAGATGGGCTTCATGCTAATCATAATCATGCTGCGAAAATTCATTTTGTATATTTGTTTTAATCGTGAAGAGACCCAAATGCTGAATATTAGGCTAGAATAGAGGCTTTAAGAGTTTAATTAGCTTATGTGACCTATAGTTCACTATAGTATAACAGATAATGTTATAAAGTTTAAAATTTAAAGATTAAAATTATTCAGAAATTCAAAATCTATCGAGCCGTGTTTTAATTTTTATCGTGGCTATATTAATGGCAGCAGTAAATGCTTATCGACAGGCTATGCTCTACTTGGACAAATTTGTCCCTAAAAGGTTACTTCCTTTGTGGCAGCATCCAGCTGGTAACTGAACATCAAGTCTTTAAAAAAATATTGTGCTTGAATAATTTAAATTTTATTAATATTTGCTTAAAACATATCGTTGTTTTAAAAAAATCTAATTGTGACTGTAATTTTTACGATGTCCAGGACCGAAAACAATATTTTTCTGGGCACCAGCCTTTAAATGGGTACGAATTAATCACGCATATTCATTTTTAAAATAAACTGCAAATTCTATTTCCTGACAACTCATTTTCTCATTTGCTTAGGGGTTAGTGATAGCAGGAGTAAGCGACATTTCTTAACTGGAGCATATCAAGTATTTAGGGGGTGGCGTTATCAGCTGTCAATAAAAGGGCACAATTGAAAAATTAAATTTTCAACTTGAGTATGTGTTATGCTGACACTTGTGTTTAGTACGTTGCCTATATTCATATAAGTATGTTTACACAAGGGGGTTCGTTAGGTTCTTTTTGAAATCACGTTTCGTTGATTGGAAGGAACTGATTGTTAGGTACTTTCCAGAGTAATAGTATTGTAAATGTTTAAATATATGGCCTAACAATAACAATACCTGTTTTAATGCCGTTGATTGTTGGTATCAATGTTCAATGTATGAAGGAAAATTATAGATTGTGATGTTATCTATACTTAGCATAAGTAAGTTTTAGATTTAGAAAGACTTTGCCAGATTTTGTGCGAGTTCCTTAAAGTTAAAACCGTAGATATGTTGAGTTGAGCGGAACTTTTGATTTTTTAGGCTCTTCAATTGTAATGTTATCTTTGATGTAATGAGCTAAGCTATATATATCTTCAATAAAAGAAATTTTTCAAACTTACTTAGCAAGAGCTGAAGTAGAATCTCCTCCAAAGATTGATGTGTTATCAAGTTTAACTAAACTTGTGCCATCTTCAATCACGATTGGTATCGACCTTTAAGACAGGAAATCGTTTTTACATAATAATGTTGCACTGTATTAAATTATATGATGAATGAATTATTAAGAAGTGTCAATTTCATTCCAACACACTTTTATGGTATGGTACAATTATTTTTAGCAAAAGAGGGCGAACCACAAAAACATAAAATAATTTATTGTTCTACTATATCCTAAATGTTTCTAAATACTATAATTTAGTCTCAGACACGATACCTTTGCTGGTTGTGCTGCTGCAATTGTTTCCCAGTTGATGCTCCAGAACCTCCTCCTCCGCTAGCTCCAGTGCTTCCGGAAACCTTGCTAGGGGAGGCAGTTCTAGATGCACTCCCATTTCCGTTACAACTTCCGCCGCTATTGGACGTCATCATTCATCTCCTATTCTATGCTAATTAGCTGACAATCGAACTGAAGAGTAAACGTATCTTCCCCAACAAAAATTTCAAGTTTGCATTCATTTTGGCTAAGGAACCGTCTTCCACAATTTAACAATCATCAACTCTTAAATGGTAATCCAAATATATGCGAAATAAGTGCAAAGCATACGTTATGGTTTTATGTAACGTGAACAAATTTATTTATTTATATTGGATTGATACTGTAACTCTTGCTTCCCAAAGGAACAATAAACGTTAAAGAACAAAATTTATTATCCTCACTAAGCACTTAAGTATTAAGCTGCTCCAATATATTTTTCCCAAAATGTGCAACTTTTTAGTTGTACGCGTAAATTATAATTAATATCCACCTTAAATCAAAACACATAGTCAGCTCTGCAAATTTTTTATATAACAGTACATCACTAATTACCTAAACTAAACACTCCCAACAAAAACAAAGAACAGAACGTTTCCAAAAAGCAAGCAAAGCTGTAAATAAATTTTAAGAATTTGCCTACTTTGTAGTATCTCAAATTTGTTTGTCGTTGAAGGCCAAAGGAAATGAAGATCATCAACTAATATGTGACTTGGGCTGGGTGCTGTAGAGATGCGATCCCGTAGATGACTACCAGTCTGTTACGAGTTGTGAGGAAGTTTTTTGAAAATAGACTTGTGAATCTCGCGTATTTTCTCCCTCTCACTTTCTTCTTGCTCCACATGGAAAATAAAACAGCGGAGAGAAGAAAGTACGCAAGTATAAGCCTACTGTCTGTGGGTGGAAAATACATAAGAAGGTACAGATTGTTATATCAGAGATGAGAGCATAGACTGTTATACAGGCATTATACATTTCTTTCCTGGATATATACTCACTCGTTTCGCCGATTTTGAGCATTCTTTACGGTCGGCTCCTCCAGGACCTCTGAAAATGTTCCTACAAAATAAGTGAACGAGGAGCAAGCCTCATATTCTTATAGACAGAATTTATGTTTCGTAGAATTACTAGATTCCCTTAACTCATTGTCAGTATACTGCATTTCATTTAGAAATGAAACTTTTGTGTAAGCTTGAGCTAGCTTTCGTATGTTTCTAAGCAAGGAAAGAAAAGCAAACCTGTGCATTGGACGTCAAGCTATGCATATACTTACGTAAGTAAGGACATCATATCTATAAATATATCGTATCGTATATATATGATGTGGTGTGCCTTAAAAATATACCATGTACTGACAACGAGTAGTAGAGCCAGAATCCAGTATCCACCTGCTTTCTCCCAAAACAAACTCGGCAAAGAAGAAGAACCTAGATCGGTTTGTAGACTTCTGGGATCGTATCAATTCTATAGTAATGCATAGCTTTTACCCAGCCGATCGCTGGAATTCGCTCAAACTACTATTCTACTTTCTACTATTACCTCTACAGCAACCGCTGATACAAAAGTGGAACTCTTTACTTTCTCTCACTTCAGAAGAAAGCACTTCAGCTGGCATCACTCCTGTTCTTCTCGTCATTGATTTCTCCAGGCTAGAAGATGAAACGTGCTCGACTGATGCTCATGAAAATTCATACATACATTTTTTATAACTAAACTATCCTCTGAAACTTCTAGGAAAAGTTTGTACGATAAAGAAACTCAAGGCCCTAGAAGGATTTTTGAATTGGATTAGACCCAAGGCCATTCGACTTTAATTGTCGTTAGGTAACCTGACGAAAGGAGCTCTGGTATAATGTCTGGTCAAGTGAATGTGAAACTTTCCAACGAGGTTACCTAACAAAAATTAAACCTTGCCTTAGATTAAACCAGCATTGAGAAGAAGAAGAAAAACATTTTTATTTTAAAAATATGGGACATCATAGCAATATTAAAATATCAAATGCGAATTTTGATTACGGGATTAATTGCAATTAGAGACTTCCGCAGAGCGACCAAAGCGAAACGAGCAACAGAAATACTTATGAAAATGAGGTTGTCATGACTCGACCTTCCACAATTTTTATGTACATTTATGGCGTCACACAAAAGTGATTGTTTTCCACGCCACATCTACTCTGTTATAGATTATGCAATTGACATCTGGGCGATACAGCCTGACAGTAAGTTAAATTTGTTACAGGATAAAATTGACCGACTTCTGTTTGAAGTGGAATATCCTACAAGGTTTAGAAGTAAACGCAGTAGATGTTGTTCTCTGGAGAGCCTTAGAGTGAAGTACAATTTTCTACACGTAAAGGACAGGCGAGATTATGTAATAT
>JAHZNA010000893.1:0-31448 GCA_027743935.1 Sinodicranocentrus sp. ZH6 | reverse complement strand
AGTAAATACTGGCTAAATGACATAGGACTGGACTGAACTATTTATTTATTTATTTATTTATACATATTTATTTGAAGAATTAATAAATCTCAATTACTTTCTTTTTTTACCAGCCTTCAAACCTTTCTTTCATCCATTTAATTTTAAATGGGTGTCTACTAGTATAGTACATATTACTGTCAGTCTGAACTGCACACGAGGTAGAATGCTGATATTAGCAGCCGTCATAGTCATTCATGATATAGCTTTTTGAGTCATTCCATGAGCCTTTTGCTGCACATATAAGTGCATAGGTAATACTTATAAGGAAAATGTCATTGACTTCCCAAGCGTTTCTTGGTTTTGCGTAGTTCTTGCATACACGAAGTATATGCACATCTTTTCAGGTGTTTCCAATTACGATTACACACATTGCATACGATTGCATCGTATGTCTTAAATCGGAAAATACGGAACGTGTCAAAATGATTAAAATTACAAATCTACCGAAAATTTGTCGTTCATCTGATCATGCTGCAAACAATCATTATAGTATTAGACAAAAAAACAATATGGAATATAAACGGATGTAAACATTGAAAGCTAGCTTCATGATGGAAGAAAGCTTATTGATAACATTATGATTTTGGTAAACAATCATGATAAGATATCGAACTCATGTATTTACTGCTTTTAAATTTGATAACACCAAACAGGAGATGTGTCATTCACACTAACACATCAGTAGATGCATTACAATTTACATTAATAAAAAATACACACAACATAATGTGCTATCAACGTTTACAAAGGATATGACGCGCGTGGAAGCATATATATATATATGAAGACCTTAAACCGATAAGCGTTGCACAGACTCCATGAACTGCTGTATTTCTGAAATGACTGATTTCATCATAATTATAATAATTAAAAATTTTATTGCAGAGGTTTTATTCGACACTGACCCTGAATTTTAGACACGCAATATTAGCTCTAAATTAAACCGCAGTTTTATTCCAAGCTTAAACACATTGCTTGCAAATTTTATCCAGTCTATAATAGCCAAATTATTTTCGCAACATTTTACTTTGTTGAAATGAAATACATAGGTATACTGGGTACATGGTCGACTGGCCGACTGCCAATAAATTGTTTTGAATCCCTTTTGCTTTGTGCATAAAATTAGAGCACACTTTTTAAAGTCGTCAATGTAGACAAAATGCGCATTTGCAACCAGAGATTAAAAAACAAAAAATGTACTAGCAAAAATTAGATTAGGGTTGTGTTAAATGAACTTACTAAGTTCCCAAAAGTTGTAATGAGGACGTTATGAACCCACATCAGTTAGTGCAAATTGACTTTACTGACAAAATCCTGTTGCACATGCACAGAGCACTGTTGAGCACCATATCTTGTTGGAATGCTGCTTCTTCACACGTGCAATTCAAACTGGAAGATCAATGTACAAGTGAATCTTATTGTTCACTTCGTAAAACATAAGAATACCATGTATTCAAAATGAATGATGATGTACATAACACATATATATGCATATAACGCTAAAGTATCCAGTATCCATGTAGAATTGAACTGCAGGGTAGCATTACACAATGAAATACTATTTTCGCTGCGAAAATTCTAATAACAAATTGTTAGCACTCTGACGATGAGTTACGCCATCATCAAGCAAACTAAACTAAATACCTGTCTGTGATGGGTTGATGGATAGATATTGAAATGAGAAGGTGTAGGTATATCTTCTTTAGAAACAGAACATCCGACCAACCAAACACTCTGTTGTATGATGATTATGATTATTTTGTGAGCATGATGCTGCAGAAAAACCACAGATCACACCATGACATTAAAAGTTGTTCGTATGCAACTTGACTAGCATCCATCTCCTTCGCACAGAATGCTATATATTATCCGTTTTAAATCGAGCATAGGTGTTTGCAATAATTTACTGGTGAAACTAGCTCAAGTCATGCTTTACTTATTGTTGTAAAATGGCATAGATATGCATTTAACCTAGACTTCTGCGAACTAGACTTAAGCTTTGAGTGCAAAAGATAGTTACTTTAGTTTATTGAATAATTATGTTCATTTCGTATCCGTCTGCTTAAACAAGTTTCAAATAGCGAGATCACGATGTGGGAATGTGTAACACTATTTTTAATCAATGTCTTGTTTTGTTCATTTGAAAGATGCAGTATTTTTTTACCTTGAATTAATGGTGTTTTTAAAAACACTATCAGGTCCACAGTGTGGACTTTACATACAAAGCTCACTTTTATTAGCAAAGCATCACACGATCACTCCTATTTCAACTTTTATTAAAAATGTACAAATATATTTCTCATGTTGGCATGTATTGTAGAATCAAACAAATTTACCCGAGTAATCCCTTCGTGGGCAATGTGACATTTTTTATGCAAATTACTTAATACTCTAGGTGTATAAATATTTGAATTTCAAAAAGTAAGATCTACATATTACGCTTACCTTGACACACAAATCACACACCAGCAACCACAGCAATCTCCTCACTCTCACTCTCAGTTATTCAAAGTCATTCCCCGTATTTCAATTTCCGTGCACATCAGAAAACCATTTCATAATAATTTTCCAAAATTCTCGTGAACAATCTTTTTGCATATAAATATGCTGAATGGTTAAGTTGTAAGAAAAGAGCAATGCACTAGCTTTTTTGGAAATTTAAATGCTTTAAGATTTGAAGATTTCTAAGATTTGCGCACAAAACAAGTATATTCAGGCTTAGCCATTAAAGAATGGGACACATATTCCATTGAAATATTTGTTACAAGTTACAATAACTAACAAAGGGCCAACAACGAAAATGTTCATTGACAATGATTTATGCAAGGCTGGCACATTTGTGATCTCATTGAAACCCACAGTCCACTTCCAATATTTTATTATTTCAGCATCTCACACAACACTAAATTTATTTGTCGATAGAGTGGAGTAAACTTGGTTTGAAGGTTGCATTGTCTGTTCACTTGTTACACACCAGCAAATCACCAAATTGACAATCACCATAAAATGTAGTTCAAAGATTGACTATTATTAATATAGTCGAGTAAGCATGTAGTGGCTGAATTATGCATTTTTTTTTGTTTTTAGAGGAGCTCACCCTTCTTGTTAAACTTGTTCCTTGTTGTGTTTTACTTCGGATACTGCGATACGACGCCTTGATGCTAATAATATAATTTGCTAATATATAACATGTATAATAAAAATGTATTTGCCAAATGTGGTGGAATACTCATGCATATATTGTTGTGCACACGTTTTGTGTGAAAAAGGCAAAGTTGCAAACGCAAAAATAGCTTGGAAAGAGTACATAGGAGGAAATTCTCTAAATCCTCAAAGAGTTATATCAGTGTCAGCTGGTACATCTGCGTACATATCATATGGGACGCGTTTTAAAAGCCATTTCACATCTCTGTATTCTGTATCTCTCTGTGCGTGTTCATAGTCTTTACAAAAGAAAGAGTTGCATATTTATGAATCATCATATGAGCTGTGAGAGAGAACGTGGGCTTATGGACATGTAGTTTGTATATCTACTCGTACTCAGACATACACATAACGCTAGTAATAAAAGATAGCTGCTTTGGTTATAAAAATGCAAATGATATATATCAAACAAAAACAAACCTTCGACATCTGTTCATAAGTATGTATCTTTGTGCTTAAAGACCGTGTACGGTTAAGACGAAACGCTCTAAAATGGGTTGTCTTGTTCTTATGACGTCTCTGTAAAGAGTGTATAGTAGTAGTATCGTTTTATGCATGCTCTGATGGCGTGATCCTACCAAATAAAGTTTCTGTATTTATGAAGGAAACAAAATGCTAACCATATTCACATTTCCACTCCACATGCATGCTTAAGATTGATATACACGTTAATTCTTCACTATTGCTTCACTATTGTACATGTACATAAGCTCATTCCTTACCTTATTACTATACCTTTTGAAAAAGATAATAGCATCTCATCATTGCATTGTTCTTCGCACTTCGCAGCTACATACTTATTTAAGTAAGTACGTAATAGATAAAGATATGCTACTACGTCATTCAGCCCTACAATGCACTACAGCGTGAAACTATTTTTTATGCAAGCATATTAAACGTGCTGTAAATGTATATAGTGAAGGAGCGAAGCGATCCACTTTTTATGGATCCAAGATCCAACTCTCCGGCAGGTTAAACCCTTGTGATACAAATGTGCAATAAAAATGAGCTATATATTAGCTAGAGTAGATGAATTAAAGGTATAATTAATAGGTCTTCTGTAGCTAGTTCAAAATTCAATTTTATACATGATCCTGGAACGATTCTTTCATTGTTGCGGCATTTGTGACATGAGTTGTTATATTTGAAATATTATTTAACTGTACGTGGCGGAGTCGTGAAAGTAATAAAAAACGAAGGATTATTAGAGTAAGTTGGGATTTGCAAGACATATTTAGTTTCTCCTTTCCCGAACCAATGAAATATTTATATATATTATATATAAATCCCTAACTGCTTATAATTGCTTTAATTGCTATCCACCTTTTCTTAATTGGCAGTTACGTACGTAAAAGAAGGATGTATTATAGGCATTGTACGTGTACGCAATAATTTCTACGCGTACTACGCATTTGTATTATGAAATGAGTCAGAAAAATTAGCATGCGTACTTCAGGGACATCTGAGAAAAGCTGACTAATATGAATTTTTCATCGATGAAAGCTGCATATTTTTTTTAAACCTGTGAGTTGAGTATGTAATAGTATGCATATGCTTTTAGTTCCCCGATAATTATTAATTTGGTTGCATTCACAAAGCGTTTAATCTTTTGTTCTAACTAGGCAGACCAGAAAGAGCTCAGCAAAATGTCAATTTTTAAACCCCAAGGTCAAATGGGGCGTTGTGAGACTGAAAAATTTAGGGTATCACATTTTACACTCTCTTTCTCGAAACCTATCGAAAGCTCGAGAATAAACAAAATTTTATTTTTAAATGTCAACCATGAGTACCGTTTCAAATATTTCAATAAAAAAAGCTGAATCCCTTATCTCTTTGGTACGCTCACCCTTACATACTCCATGAATACTCATGACTGTCATCATGACTTGTCATATGACTAATATAGGTAGGTAGGTATTACTACTACTATTTACTACGTAAGTAAGTAAGTACAAACTTTTTCGATATTCCTGTCCCTGTTAACACATTTATGCTTTTTCTTGTTGAAGTTGTAGTTCATTCATGTAGTGCGTGCACTTGTAGAGGCGAATTAGAAATATTGGAATGGAATACGGAATGCAATCGGGTCTAAAAAAGATTTGGAATAGAGAGAGTATTGAGAGTAAATACGACAAGAATACTCAATGCTCTCAATGAAGTTTTGTGTAAGTTATAAGCAATTACATTACCATTTTACCATTAGGTACTTATCTATTCTTTGGACCTGGAAACTGTATTTAAACATGGTTAGGTTATAGGCAAGATTTTTTTGACGTGTAGAAATCACACAGCTGATTTAGGAGGAACAGAGAATTCGCAACAGGTTAGTCAACTTTAAGAACAACAACAATAAAGTATAACAAGTAACAACAAAGATACAGGTGACACTGACAGGCGTGACCGGTCTAGGTATTTAACAGTTTTTATTTATTTAGCTTTTGTTTTCATTTACAATTTGCTAGTAAGGAAGTTCGAAATATAAGTACAGAATAACTTCACAATCTTTCGACAATATACGAAATGTCAAAACAGTAAAAAATTAACACATTTTTTCGCGAGTGAGTTAGTGAGTAGGTTTGGGTCTTTGGTCTGGGTAGTTTGACAATATTTGTGTATATATAAGTACTATACTGTACTAATGCTTTTGTAAATCAATTTGCAAATACCAATATGCGTTTAAATTGCTGTCCCAGTCTTAGGCAATGAAATCTTTCACCCTACAAGTAACAACTAACTGCCATTATATTCAATTCCAATATCGGCTAATATTAATCACACTACATATTATGTAGGTTCAGGTTGAATATATTTTCAATTTCATTCATTTTGAAAATCGTTTTGTTTAAGTCTTGTAGATCCTATCCTTGAATCCACTGATGAACTCTACTCAATGCACTAATTCAGTTAAATGACGAGTAATTTGTACAGCTATTCTGCATTCCCCATTTTTAAATCATATGTTTGATTACTATGCAGTGTACAAAACACAAACTAACTGAAAACAAGGGAAATTCAGAATTTAATCTTATCTATTTGATGTTGGGAAATTTACGTGTTGTGTGCAATAATTTTTTAATCATACGCCCCTACCCCACACATTACTCGTGACAATTTTACGGAAAAGAAACCCCTAGCTCAACAAACTTTAAAATGGCAGGATTATCTTCAGAAATGTTCGAAACTCTTGAAGAAGAGGTGGATAGTCTTTTTGACGTTATAAAAATAAAAATTGAAACCAAACTTGTCGGGTCGCCGTTTGGAGAAGTTAGAAAAAAACTGATAAATGAAATTGAAAGGGATTTATCTGAGTGTCAAAGTTTATTACAACAACTTGAATCAGAAGCTAGATCAACTCCTTTGCCATATCGAGCTGAGCTTACTTCTAAAATCAGAGGTCACCGAGAGACAACTGCAAAGCTAGGAACAAGATATAGAGCAGTAATCGCTGATTTTGGCGGCGATCGAAGGTAATTTTTGATTAGCTCAATTATTTAGCTGCAATCGCAATTAATTCCTTATAATTTAAAAAAATGTTATTTTCATCAACTGTAGGAATCACTTCCCAGACCCTCGAAGAACTGTTATAGAAGGACGAAATATTTTGGAACGGTAAATATTTGATTTTGATTTGAATAAACATCTAACGACAACGGTAGATGCAGATTCATCACAACTTTAATTTAATAATTTTTAGAACTTCCGATAGTATCGCCAGGTCCACCGCAATAGCAATAGAAACTGAGCAAATTGGAAACGAAGTAGTTGGTGACTTAGGGACACAGCGTGAAACATTGTTGAGGGCAAAGACTCGTTTAGTAGACACAGACGTAGAAATATCTCGAAGCAGAAAAATTTTACGTTCCATGTATATGAATGTGATTTATAACAAACTAATTCTGATTGGGATAATTATTTTGGAAGCATTTATCCTTGGATTTTTGATATATTGGAAATTTATTCGACCGTGGAAGTAATTTGTTGGACACAATTTAAATGTTATCTGTGTTGTGGTCCAAGATTTTATGATCGTTTATATTGTCTTGCTTCCATGATTGGCGACGCATAATATTAGGAAACTGCATAACGAATATACTGCTAGGTAGTCATTTTGAAAATAACGAATACAATATATGGAGATCTAGATGTTTTCATGGTTAAAACCATTTATTGGATGCATTTACTATGTACTAAAAAATAATACGATTTTCAATGTAAGTGAATATAGCTAATTGTATATTGGTGGTGTATTTTATTATTGATATAATTTATAGTTTTTTGTTCTACTATGATTGTAGTTACTCCTTCAGGCGCAAGCAAACTACGGATTTTTTCATATTTAAAGTTACTATTGTGAAATGGCCAACCATTTACAGTTATTAATATGGCTAATAAACGTGATCGACTCGTAAGAAGCACTATATTTTGATTGGAGATTAAAGATTAAAGATGACTGAAGTTTTCTAATTGTAAGTCGTCAAGAAGTTTCATTTAAAAAAATGTCGTACTGGTGTTTTCATTTTTAAGGTTCAAATAAATTATATAAAGCAAGAATAACAAATGCAACATCCAGCTTGTGATTTCCAAATACGAATTCGATTCGGATTATCTCAACAAGAACAGCGTGGTAACAGTGTTAAGTATAATGCATATATATATGAGCAAAATTGAAGTGTGTACTTTGTATTCATGTGCTATAAGGAGTAGAAAATTTTATTTCCAGAAACCGATGACGGACATGATAACATAAAACATTCATTATTCGCAATATCTCATTAACTAGATAAGACTAAAATTTCCGCTCGTTGTGTTATATAATCGGTGAAACAGAGAGAGGAAACACTTTTGTTTGAGATTCTTGGATTGATTGGTTGGGATATAGGGTCATTCTTGAATTTGCAACTGAGAAACGAAACATTTGGAAACTAGCATAGAGGTTAAATTAAATAAGTATTTTCCAAACTAACTTGTTACATGAGATTGAGATTAGCTTTACATCAGCATACAGTTAATCTAAAGAGAAACAATCATTATAGCTTGTAAACGGATGATGATTAAAAGCAAAACTGTAATTAAAACAAACATTCATTCAGAATTAAATACCAATGTTCAAGAGACAATAATACTTCCTTCTTAGGTTAGACAGACTGAAACCTCACTCAACGCGTCTTATTTATACTAATACAATTACCTAGATATATTATATAACCATAATAAATAATTTAAACATCAGCGCTTAAAAATTTGTCCTGTGACATTCTGATTCACTGACGAACAAAGGCTCTTATAACACCGAGTATATTTGGTTTATCGATAGTAAATATCAATATAATTAGTGAAAATATTTGTTAATTTAAATACATAGCACTCACTCGTTGCGATAAAAGTGATATTTTTACAAATATTACTGAATATTTTTGCTTTTTTAAACGAATGAGCTAGATTTTCATCTCCTTTTCCATACACATTTCATACATCATCAACTAACGTACATCGGGACTCGGGACCTGCATATTATTCGTAAACTTGGTTCGTTTTTAAGGTACATAAGTTTTACACATTTTATTGATATTCTGCTGGGCATAATTATTTGCTCGTTCACAATAATAAATACAAAGAGCATATATTGCAAAGATGTTGATCAGTTAAGTAATCATAAAATTTCGTCAATCAAAAACTGAACAAAGCAGCAGAAATATACTGTCTTATGCAAAATACACAAGTAACTAAATTTAATTAAAGTCCGATAAACCCTTTCGGTACAGATTTCGTCATAATGCCACCCCACTGTACAGCTTTTGTATGCTAATCTGTGGTAGCGATCTCTATACTTAATAGAACTGTTCTAGGTAAATATGATGTCTCTGAAATTTTAAGACACATACGTTAAGTACACAAGGCACCTTTGGGTGAGTACATGATTTCCATAATACAGCCTTAAAATTATTATGCATTTGCCCTGCTTGGTTAAGGCCACTGTGATGAACATTTCCTAGTATTTATGCATCAATCTCTTAATTATTGTCGATGTAATGATCATATTAGGAATATAGAATTACATATGCCGTAAGTACAAAGTACATATCTAAACTAGTATTACAACAAAGCATTAAGTAAAATCCATCACGTACACATTTCCATTGTCATCTATCATCTTTTAGCAAACCTGATTGAACAACTTCACTCAATCACCATAATTTTTTCTTTCATAAAGTCACATCTAAAAGCTTAAGGTACACTAAAGTAGAAACCTATGTATCTAGTTACGTTTTTATAATACGCTGATTTTATATACACATATCATTAATAATTAGATTACAAATCAAATCAACTACAAATGTATAACTTTCCTACTGCCGTGTTGTGCAATAGGAGGAAAGACCCGATGAAAAATGGTAAAAATGGAAACTTAAAATATATCTAATAAAAGATATTTTTAACTAAATTCTAAAGCGATTTAGCGGCAATACTAATCGTAAGTAAAACTGACATTCATATATAAACCAAATTTTCCCAACATAAAAATACTTTCTGTGAATCCTGACAAACGTATGCATTTAAATGTACATTTAATGAGGGATGTGAATGAACAAAGGCAGGATAAGCAAAATAAGTGATATTAGATTTATATTTAACATGATTTACAGATTTGTGGAAAATATCTACACATGAATCTAATCTAACAAATATCTTCTCGACTAACCTTACAATGGACACACTTTTAACATGTTAACGTAAGCTAATATAAATTTTTATATATATTTATCATATTACTACATTTTGAAATCCCTCCACCTCTAAAAACTATTTCATCACTCACTAAAGGAATAGTAAGTAAATATTGATTAACACGATTAATTCAGTAATACATTTCAGTTAACAAATATAATACCATTGAGTAGCGTCTGAGTAGATAAACGTATGTAATTACAAACGCAATATATTATGAATCTGGTTTATATATTATGCGCTCTTTGATTCTATATACAAGTATCCTTTGTATTATTTAAAAACTCCTCAGAACGTTGAGGAAGACGATACTTATAATAATACATGTTGTGTGTGATGTGTAGTAAATTTTAAGTCGTAAAAAACTAAGTACTCTGAGATTTCAGTGTTAAAATAGACTTTGCGAACAAAAAGATATTCATTTTGCTTCAGAAATACTTAAAGTACCATCCGACCCGCGAATGCTGATATTTCCATTGGCGTCCACCACTGTGCTGCCACCTGTTGAGTCTGAAGTTTCGACCTTCATGTTGTTATTTATTGCATCGTTATTGTTATTATTATTCTTTGAGATGCTTAGTTTCCTTCCAGGGACGTTCTTCCTAAACGCAGACATTCCTGATATCCATAATTCCCTGTGGCGATAGGCAAAATGCTTTCGTAAAGCATCTCGCGATCTGCTTGCATGGCTGCAAACTGAACACACAAAAACTTGTCCAGAGTGTCCTTCCATGTGTACCTATTTTCAAACAATTCAGTTCATGTTCAGTTATTATGTTTGATAATTCAAAAAAAACAATATAGAAAAGTAAAGCAATGCATGTGATGTTCTCTTACCCTTAAGTTGTAAGCATTACTGAATTTCTTCCCACAAATCTCGCAAATGATAGAGTCCGGATTCTTCTTTGCTTTCTTTGGTGTTGGAGCTGGAGTTGTAGTATTCTGTTTACCTGTTGAAGTAATATCTTCGACGCCATTTCCATCTGCAGCCTGTTGCTGTTGTTGCTGTTGATTCTTTCGGCTGCCTCGCTTTCCAACCGTTGCTGGTTGATGTTGAATAGATGCAGCGGCAACTTTAGCCAAATCTGCAAGTGGGTTGTGTAGCAGACCATATCGGTCAGCATACTCCTGTGGAACCCGATATTCAACATTGGGTTCAAGTAAGTGGGCAGGTATAGGAGTACTCTCTTCGGTCATTGTCATCTCCATATTGTTGTCATCATCGTCCGCTCCTCCACTGCTGGTAAATGCAGGATGGCCTGCACTTCCAGGCGAATAGTAGTATGAGCGCTCTTGATCTTGCCTTTGTTGTTGTATAAGATGTGCTGCGCTCAGGTTGTGAGGACTTGACTGCGCATCAGCATATCCTTCTGCCTCGTACTGTACCATGTCATTATTGTCACTTCCATCGTTGTTATTGTGGGCATTGTTGGCCGACGCTGCGGCTGCAGCCGCAGCTGCTGCAATTGCTGCTTCCAGATGAGTTCTTGGATTCTTGAGCAAGTTATCCAAAATACTCGTGGTTCCTACAAAAACTCTATTGCTGTTTGTACTAGCACCAGTAACTCCACCGGTTTGAGACTTTGGAGATTTTCCCCCAGCATTCTTTGCAGCAAAAGTGGAATAGCTTCCACCACTTGTTTTGTTTTTCGTAAGATTAATAACTTCACCTCCTGAGGATGAAGAGGATGTGGAGTACGGTGAGCCATATGGGATCCGAGCTTTACCCATCGCAATTTGTTGGTGAAGCTGATGATGATGATTAAACTGCAATAAGTGTTGTGGCGGATCTCTGGATGATGCGTCCGAACTTGCGTTGCTTACATCAGACTTTTTCCTGTTACTGCTGTTATCTCGGAAAGTGTTGCTAGAAGAGCTATTGGAGTTTATTTGTACTGCAGAAGACATTAGGTGAGAAGGCACAATTGGTAACTGGAAATGTGGAAGACGTAGGGACTCTGAAAGCACAGGTTCCTGCCGGGGTGAATCGCACGATGGTGGCGGTGTCTTATCTGGAGTCATCACCGACTCAGGTACAATGCTAGTGAGGGATTCCAATACACCCTGTACAAATAATAGAATTGAAATATTGACAGGGTACATCATTAATCGTGAGTGCAGCAGTAACGACGTTAAGAAGTCATTACAAAGCATCTTTTCATTTTATTGTCATCCCAAAAAAACATTCTGCGCAGTTCACTTACAGGATCTCCAAATCCAGATATTCCTAAAAACTTAGCACCGAGAACCAAGTGTGGAATTATGGTGACAGGGACGTGGGCTTCGCCACAGTATAAAAAGCTTAGCAATGCTTTTCCAGCTTCCGCAGGGATGTCAACTACTATCACGGGCATCATGTGAGACGCTTGGGCCATCGTCTATTTTCGGCAACACGGAAAAGAGGGGAAAAAGAAAGAGAAACTATTATTAAACTTTCGCTAAAACTTATGTAACATTTATAAAACACTCTATGTATCCAAATCACAGTAGTGGTTCCAATTGCCTTAGATCCAATTTCAACGCCAACATATCGCTCTTCTCTACATATTCATAATGATGATATGGAGATGGTATGCATGGAGAGAGAAAAGAGATGTAAAACTTCACTTTCCACCAGGTTATCTGTAAACACTTTTAGGTATGTTATGTTATAAAGCTGTCCTGTAGCTTTGAGAACTCTGATAAATGCATGCATGTTATTTTGGTTAATCCCCCTTTATACTTGCCATTTTAGCAGGATTCAGCAAATAAGAAAAATAAAATAATGAGTCAGAGACACGTCAGTCATGCTAAAATAATGTCCTACTGCTAAATGTTATATACAACAGTTTTGATTTGACAATAACAGCATTAAAACGATTTCGTTGTTACATTCAAATGAAATAGAATAACAGTTTTGTCCTCACATTTATTTATATGTCGAACAAATGCACATAAAGATTTAATCTTAAACTTCGGGAAATTGTCGAAAGCTTAATTTAAAGCATAAAGAGATTTATTTGACCCTGAGCAATGTAAATCTTTCCATAGGCCCATTTTGTATGTTTAGCTCTGCACTTGAACGAATCGAAATGTTTCAACATCTTTTAACGCACGTGTATTCGGATGTACTTGAGCATCGGACCTATTTATTGTGACGCTTGGATGGAGTTCACACAATTTGGAGAAGGAAGCAGTGGAGCAGATCTCTGAGCTGAGGACATCGCCGGGATTTGCCATCCCGCTGTTCTCATCATGGAGAAATTACTCATTACATATATATGCGGGCTATGAGCTCGACTGTTTCTAATTCCAAATGCTACAAAGAAGAAATGAAAAACACTCTTTCCAACATCAACCATGAGCATGTATGTGTATATGGCACAGATACTAGTTAACCTCGTTGTTACACATTTAATGCGAATGTTGAAACGGCGTTGACTGCTTCTTATACATATACAGTCTGCATATGGTTTGGTATAAAGTGAAAATAGTATTTGCCATTGTATTTAGATACATGTTATATTACACACGCATCATATAACACATCACACCGGATGGATGTAAAGTGAATTTGAACGTACGACGCAGGGGATGTGGAAGTTCCAGGGAAATGAGCCAATATTTTAGAACCTGAATGAATCCTCTAACTCCTGTGGTGCTATACATCCTCGTACTCTTTAAAGAGTAAAGAGTTCCACAAGCACTGAATGCGATTCCGGATTTTTTAACGATAAGGTCGACGATACTTGTTGAAAATAGAACGACATTGAGGAAGTACTTGTCGCAACAGCTTCGTCATTCTCTGCGCTCTAAATAAAAATCTTTGTAGTGTAGTTTAAAGTATGCTTTTCCCACTCAAAACTGGGTAAGGCCTGAGAAATACATACAGGTTATAGTAATTTAATAGATACAAAATTTCCATACGACGATGGCGCGACTCCATTTCATGTTTTGATAAAAACCAAATAGGCATACGCTTGTACGTAAGGTTGGTATCTAGTAAATGCGCTTTCGACATGCACATAAGCCTTTTTACGATTTTAATTATGATTTGTCCTGAGAACGGAAATCTATTCCCGGTGACGGAGGCAAGTACTCGTCAGTCCTTTTCCTCTAGCGATAACTCTAAGATGGTATGACAAAGACAAAGTAATTCAAAGTATAATGCAAGCTAGAGTAAGTAAGTAATTTCAATTACGGTACTTTCCATGCAAGGCATCGAAATGGGTCAGGTAATGTGGAAATACAAGATAATCCTGTTGCCTTCCTTTAAGACGTTAAAGTAGAAAACGAGCATTACTGCGATGACGTATAGCGGCATCTTTTTTTATGCTCATTTCGAACACAAGCATAACTGTAAGATTGTAACTGTGACTGGTGGTTGTTTAAAAGGTAAATATTAGGTTTAACTTAACACGATATTAAATCCGAAACCATTATACAGGTTATTGCGAATTTTCAATGCGTTCCCAGAATATCATACAAGCACAAGTACAGATTAAATAGAGGAAGAGCCTCTTGTCTTGTGCATGCATAATATGTTCAGTCAGACTACCACCTTGTCCATCATGGAACATGGAATAAAAATTCAGGCCAATGACTTTTGATGCCGATTGTGGAATGTTGGAAGAGCGTACTCATTAATACCTACCGGTTTTACTATTTCTACGAATTCATGACTAGCTAGAAATAAGTAGCTAGTGTTTGTGCTGGAGACTGTTTCACACATTCCTCAGATATGGTTAGCTTTTATACTGGCAGATTGCAGGTGATATTAACATAGTGTTATTACAATTATCGCTATTAGCTTTTGCTTTGAATGCCTCTTCCAAGGAGATACTGATCTGGGAATTAAGTTGATGATTCATGGAAAACAAAACGTTCCACTAGAAACGTTCTTGTATATCATCTACACGCGTTCTAGCTTTGTATATGGTAGCAAATAAAAGAATGATGATATGATAATGTGATGGTGAGCTACAGGTGGCATACGAAGCCTTTTTTACGTAACTCAAAAGCAACCTATGGAGGCGGCATCATTTCATTCCCTACCAAATACTAAATATTATGTGGTAACGCAGACGAAGATTAGGATTCATATTAAGGATGTGTTATCTAGCTATGCAACTCCATTTAATCATTTTGTTTCGTCTCGACTATTTCATCATTCTAGGCCAATAGCTCTAGTGACTCCAGTGAAGACTGCTTCTGTGAATTAATGAGGTCATACAGTACTAAGCGCATATTGAAATATTGTGATTGTGAAATGGAGGACGATACATTCTAAAAGGTGCATGTGCGCAGAATGGCGCTAGGCGATGATGGTAATTAAAATGCATTCACATTTTCGCCTTGCCACATATATGGTAATCCTGATTTTCACATGACCTCATTACACAGCCATCCCTTATTCCATGCATTAGCTTGGCATTACCGTTTCTAGTTGTTGGAGGCATGCATGTACACGAATACAGAAGTATATAATATCGGCAAGTATTAAGTATGCAGTTCCCTTACAGAATCGCAGATTTGCGTGAATATGAATTTGGCCCTGTTTACTCACTCGGGTATAAGTGTAAGTGAACGAAATTCGGGAGACGCACATTTTTAAAAAAAATCCAACAAAGTTCTATATAGAATAGCTGTAAAATTCCATATTTTTAAGCGATTAATCCTTGAAACTTTGTTTTGCGTAGGATGCTACATGAAAACGTGTCTGCGTCTGGCCAAGAGTGAGGGAGTGGATCATGACATGGATAATGAAATAAACGATGATTAGCATTTTCCCAGACATACTCTAAACTCCAGCAAAACGCTGTCCTCAATTTCAAGCAAAAATAATTTTAGACATGCCTCTATATGGCTAGAGGCAGTAGATAGAAAAGATGTTTGCATTTTTAAATTTTTTCCTGACTCAGCTTTCGCATCGTTTTCGTTTTCCAAAGGAAACAGATGTTTCTCCATTTTTCCATTTAATTTATCTTACCTAGAAACATGGGAAGATGACGAAGCCCAGATAGTAGTAGGCTTACAGAGTAGCTCATGTATATCTAACGTCTATAATTTCCCAGTTGAAAAAATATTCAGAACATTGTATGCAACATGATTTTTAAACCTATGAACAGATCATCTTTCACCGTCCGCTCTCCTCCATTTTTTCCTCCAGAAATATCTCAGCTCTTTTAACTCTGACTGTATACATACACATCTAAACCTGAGCCCTAGAAACGTCGAGCATGAGAAAATGCGGAATGAAGTGTATGAAAAAAACTGCGAGCCAGATGCAAAAATAATAATGATGCGAAAAGCTATGGAAGGGGGAGGTGAGTGTGAAGGAAGCCAAGGAGGAAACAGAAAAAAATTCTGCCGGGGCATCCATGATGTATTCTTGATTTGCCAAGAAAAGTGACGACGATAAGCCTCCACACGAGAAAAGAGGCAGCCATGGTGGAAGAGATAAATATAAAACTCCATGAAACCCAAGTAACAAAAAATTGTAACCCCCAGTAGTATCTCCTTCACTAGAGGGAGATATGCTAATTCGCATCTTGTTCCACATGTTTATGTACACTAAATTTGCAATATTTCTCGTTCAGCATTTTTCTGGAATCCGAAAGGGAGATATGTGCTGGGGATAGTATTTTTACCCACTCATCGTCATAGACATGAGCAGTCATACGTATTTTCCCGCTATAGAGATGAATTACATATAGTTTCTCGTGTTATCCACCAACAGGGTATGACAGAATTCGCAATTTTTTTTCTTTGAAATTCTCTCACACAAACAGTGTTGAAGTAATGAATTTAAAGAAACTGCACCACTTTTATGGAGATCTTATTATACTACATGTTTTATATGCATAGATATTTACGTATCACAATCTTTTTATATGAATCAGCGAAGTTTTAGACTATCGTGATTTTCATGAAACTCATTCTAAGGAGCTTGACTTTTCGCTATAAATGTAGCACTTGCATTAGACGTCTATGTAGCTTTCGAAACTTGATACTTCGAATAGTTGTTTGGAGGATCATCAAATACTTTGAAATCCTCCTACCGTATCAGATCCGGTATTGCTCGCCTTTTTCGAGATGAGCTTAAAAAGTTCATGCCACTCCAACACACAACCTCCTTAAATAAAATACATATTTGCCGAGTTACAAATGCCATTCTCTCTCACATTTATATACACAACGGTTCACAAAACCACCTCTTCTCTTTGTAACGAGCATTGCCATCATGCTGAAGCGTAGTATACGATTAAGTAAACTGCGAAGACGTTTTCTTTTCGCTTGACTTGCTTAGTTTGGTTAACTGAATGATTACAGATCGCAGCACAAAATGAGCCCACTACTTTGATTTTGGTATTACATAGTCGTTGTGCACAACAAAGTAAACAGAGATGAAGAAGACGCTATACTCACTTGAACCACGGAGGCCACATAAGGCGAAGCAGCGGTAAGAACAATCTTATGGACTGGGAGCGGTGTTCCTTGACAAAGTAGGACAGCATCAGTGCCAATTCCACTGTCCCACAAATTAGCCAGAGATCTTTGTAAAGAAAGAAGCTGAGTGTTCCACTTGAGGCTGTACATATTTGGAGCACTACCGCCACTTCCACTACTATGTGAGTCTGAAAGACCTGCTCCGGGTGCAGGGGACGCTGAGCCCCTTCCATGATGATGATCTGAAGAACCTTCCTTATTCATTATATTCTGCGTCGTTGTGGAGTCTGGACTCCCTCCACTGCCAATCCCAATCACATTTACTATTTTCTCTCCTCCCTGAAGTCCTTGAGTACTTGAACTGATACAGCTAAGACCACCACCACCACCGCCACCACTTCCTGGGGACTTATTCTCCATCAATCTTTGCCAAACTGTTTAAATCTACGATTTTGAAGATGTGAGAAGGCACAATACGTTATTTCCAATTTTTTTCTCAGAGAGACCAGTTACAGTTGTTGCTCGTAGTTCAGGTCGTGAACCTGTGAAACAAAATAAAAAAATTCCAGTTAGTCAGGAAAGAAAATGAGAGAGAGGAGTATGTAGTGCTATGACTGCCAACATTCACAGTGTATACATACATGCATACATGCAAAAAGTAGTTAATAGACTTAGCTACACTTATGTGTGCATGCGGATGTACTGATGTGCGAAGAAATGCAAACTCCTTCTTAGCGTTGTTTAGCAGTGATCTAATCCGAAGCAAATAGAATACCTACCAAGCGTGTAGCAAAGAAGGCTAGCAGAGAAGAAACGGTTGTTTCGTTTGTTGATTATGATGATGTACCATCCTATATAAGAATGTCTGCGAAGAAAACATGGAGGAGAAATATTCCGTAGTCTAACTCACTTAACTTACATGCAAATATGAAGCATTACACGTACACAACAGCACAAACAAACTTACTTGAAAATTACAACGTGGGATTCGATTTGACAGTGAATGCTTACAGACAAAAGTAAGAACGAAAAAAGGGTTTCGTCACATTTAAAAAAATGATGCTCGTCTGCTATGCGAACCGGAGAATAATGGTCTTCACAAGAAACTAACCACGGCATGTTGGCATATCATTATGAAAAATCCCTACCTACCTTTCATTCCAATTCCATACGTTTGCATTTCGTCAAAAAGCAACGGTGAAAATCTTGTCTATGCATTTTTGTACCAGTTAGCATTCTTATAAAAAACCTAGAATAATAAGACAATTCGTGGAATCATCATCTCAATGGAAAGACAGAGAAGTATGTCTTCGTATACAGTGTACGGCCTAGCTTTAAAAAAATAATACACTATACTTTTAGGCCCTTCTATTTTCTATGATATCATCACCTGTTGGCAACTTTTTCTTCTCCGTACATATGTGCAGAAGCAACAATCAACTTCGGCAACATGTTGTGCATATAGAAGTCAAGACTAGTATTATTATACATCCATACGGCTTTCTTGGATGTACCCGTTACCAGCATCATTACGATTATTGTGTTGAATTGCATATGACCATCTTCCACAATGCAAACACGTATTGTGTGCAAATACTTAGCAGTTTCTTCTTGTGAGTGAGAAAAGAATGAAGAAAGAGAGCGAGAGAAGAGAGAGATAGAGAGAAGTAACATAATTATATCTAACATGGATAACTGCATTTTTTCAGCTTGCTTGGTAAAATCTAACTGTATTTTGACCATGAATGAGCTCCCTCACTCCACACACCGCACACACAACTGGCAACATGAACGCAAAAAGACAAGTAGGAACGCAGCGGAGTGAAAGAGGGAATCGACAAGAAGGGAGAAGAGCTGTGTAAACTCCTTTTTAATATTATTATTATTTAAAGGGAAACCACTTCTTCACCATAATCATGATCAGGACAAGAAACGTCATGGCTCTCTCCTCTTGCACACAGCTTAGCTCTCATTTATTATGCTGTTACAGCAAAACAAGCGAGCCAAGACGATTCATGAACATGATGATAAAGATTGCTTAGAGCTGTCTAGTTTGCTTTCATGCCAATGCGAAATCACCACCGGAGCAAAAATCAGCTTAGAGCAGAAACTAACGGTACTTTTCTTTATCCATTTTTCTTCTTTTCTTTCTCATGCGCTATCATGTAAGACGTTCCTCTCCGACGACGGCTACAGCAACAGGCAGTTTTTTTTGCGTGGCCAAGGGAAGAAAAAAGTGTGTTGTGAATAAGAGGATAATGCCTGAGATGCCATGATGATACGCTTCATCCTGGTATATACATAAAACATTTCTTTTGCAGGTTTTTTTAGGCCACTTCACCTGTACAGGTAAGCACAGGTATCTTAAGGTATCATTATCATCATCATTCTCAACCTAGTTTTTTCTATTAAACCTGAGTTTAGTTCTTTAACATGTCAGCTTGGCTAATCCATAGAATATCTGGGTAAGTATATAGGTATGGGTATATAGTGCACATTTTTTCTATATAAGAGGGACTTGCAAACAGTGCTCAGTTTGAAATGCTACGTTTTTGATTACAGGCAAAAACTGTACAGAAACTCGGCTCAAATCTCTCGCTGGCATCATTAAATGAAGAAAAGTATTCCAACTCGCCGCAAAGCTATACAAGTACTTCACTTATTACTACCCATCATACACAGATTCCCTGGGCATGTCGACATTTTTTTGGTAAAAAGAAGAGGCAAGTAAAAGATGAAAAAACCAGAACCAGCAAAGTAATATATCTGTTTGTAACCCAGCAAAATACTTAGAGAGCATCACGTTCACGTTCAACTTTCATATATGAAACTCGCTAACTCACAACAGGAATTTATTGTCAGAACGCTTGCAGAAAAACAATACAAATGCTCAGCCTTCGTGTGAAGTAGTTTGCATTATGTTCGCCAACTCACAATAAATACAACAGCTCTTTCCAGTGTGACGTATTGTGAAGACGAAAGAGAAGAAGAAAAAATCTAGTCCTTTGGTCTACTTTCTCGAAGCATCTCTCTTTACGTCGATTTATATCCTAATAAAAAAGCGTGCAACTACAGTACGGACGAAGAATAATGAGTAAAATGTACCGCTGTTTTCTTTTTGGATGATTTTGATTGTATCCTTCATTCAGTGGAAGGCAGTGTTGAAACATCACGTCACTGTGTAATGCTCTAACATGCATAACGCATTTCGGTACATATGTGCTTGCATATGTAACAATACCCTTGGCAGAAAATGTGAAGATACATTATTATAAATAAAGAAAGACACTCGATTCAATTTATTTTTCCGCAAGTTACTGGCAATCCTTCTCAAAAATAATATCTTTGCAACCTATCCGGCCTTCTTCCTCTCTGATGATCATGTTCAAGTGCGTACGTTCATTATCTTTGACTTCTGGTTACAACGAACGACATGTTTAATGGATCCCGTCACAACAATCAGCAGCCAACCTAGAAAACATTGTAATGTTTCCTTCCAACAATGCTTTTTAAACTTTACTTGCGAACAATTTTTAAAACCACAGAGCTTCTCTTGTTCTTTTTCATTTTCCTTTACATAGAAAAAAGATTTGAGCTAAATCATACACATTATTTATAGGAGAATTTCTCCCTTACATTACAATTTATCCATTTGAGGCTCTTCAATGAAAATGGTAATAGTTAAAGCAGCTCTTTCAATACAGAAACCAGTTTATTACGTTTTTGTGTGCAAATTTTTTCATTACTTTACAACAGGGAAAAATCACCGTACAGAGTGGTCGACGCAATTGTAATCTAAATGGGAGCAAAGATTATTATTATGGAGAATGCTATCCTTAAAGCGGAAATTGTACTTTATTAAGTGTTCTTTTTTCCTTTAGGGCACTTCCCCAATTCAACCCAAGTGTCAGACAATACGTATAAAATGCCAGCAGCATTTTTTTATCCTGAACAACCTCCCTCATTCTAGATTTGCAATTTTTTTACCTCTTGAAAATTAAATCTCTATTTGGAAAAGTATTTTATTACGGTACACTGCCCTCGTGTACATTTCAAGACATACTTACTAGAATGCAATACATACACGCACCAAGCGTATACAAAGGAGAAACTACACGGGAATAGTACGCATAAGTACAAAGTTCTAATAATCATCCATAAATCTATTTCCTCTCGAGACATGCGTTTTATATGAAACAACATAAAATATCCGGAGTAGAGACATACAGCCAAGATAATTTCAGTACAAAGAAAGCGCGTCGGAGCACAGAACATTATCTGGTATCTGTCTTCTTGACTGAATAAGTTCTGTTTCTCTTAGCGCAATAAATAATTGTCTCAATCTCAACTCTGAGAAAATGTGATGGCAAAAAATGCGTATCAAATCAGACAGTGATTGTGTCTATTGGTATAAGCAGTCTGTGCATACATACAGTGTAGGATTACACTCATAAATTTCTTCATGGAAAGACAGCGTGAGTGAGTCTTCACATGATGATGATCAAACACGTACATCCTTAGTATGTTTGCCAAACACAGTTTCATTGATTAACCTACTCAAGAAGCAGCAGATCGTAAGTTGAAGCAAGAAGCAACTTCTCGAGCAAATGGTGAAATCTGAAATCCACGCGACTATCGCGTAAATATTACATAGAGAGATTTCCCATGATAAGTTCCGTTTCGCGTGTCACTACTCCCCTTCTTCCCTGAATTACCGTAGTACCTTCATCATTAAGTACCAACTTCGTCATTATTGCTCACTTTATATATCTGGTTCATCATCATGATTTTAATGCACGCTTTCTTGCACATCACTTCGCCAACCACCACTTTCTTGGAAGGAAGGGAACAAAAAAGATTATGCAGAGATTACATTGCAAACTTTATCGTATGTAATATGATGCATGCACAGCATCCCATTACACGATTTTCTACGTTCAAGTTCCAAGACTTGTCAAGAAGTTATACGTTGTAAACCAAGTCTCTACATTTTTCCACACAGTGTAGGATATTTAAACTACAAAGTTATGATTTCCTGGCTTTCTATTGTAATCTTTGCGCAANCGATTTTCTACGTTCAAGTTCCAAGACTTGTCAAGAAGTTATACGTTGTAAACCAAGTCTCTACATTTTTCCACACAGTGTAGGATATTTAAACTACAAAGTTATGATTTCCTGGCTTTCTATTGTAATCTTTGCGCAATATTAAAATATGTGATAGACAGGATAGTGATTTGCTCTCACAAACAATGCTAGTTTCTTATTGTCTTAATCAGTTCATCCAGTTCCTGTTCGCATTTTCATATCTCAAGAGAGAGAAAGAGGGAGGTGCATGCTAGCACAATCTAGCACAGGTTGTACGATTCCTATTGGAAGGTAGATGAATGAACTGTTCTTGGCAGCTAGTAATAGCCATGCATCTATAATGACGATGGAACGTATGTATGAAAGGATTTTATGAGCTTCATTGCAGTTTGTGGCTGTGGTCACATTTTTCTTGGCAGCTGGTAATAGCCATGCATCTATAATGACGATGGAACGTATGTATGAAAGGATTTTATGAGCTTCATTGCAGTTTGTGGCTGTGGTCACATTGCAAAGTTTACTCATATAAGTAATAACTATAAGTTATACTTTTAAGCAAGTTTCATGGAGTACTTTTTACGCTTATTGTTGAAGCAACATTAAAACAGCTATGCTCTCTTACTCCAACCACAACACTGTCTGATGGGTATCAAGGATTGGAATGGATGGATGGACGTGCGGACATTTACCTCTTTCAACTTTCTGCATGACGAATCCCAGTTACGTTCTTGAGGTTGCCTACTTCTTCAGCTGATACTACCTTTTTATTACATTCATTTACCAACATAAACTTACTGCAAAGCCACATGGACACATGATTCATCTATGAAACTTGATGATATTTTTACATGATATTATAATTATTTGCATTTAACCTCGATGAAACCCATTTTCGTTTTCTAAAAAAACATTTTATTCCAACAAATATATATTTCTTTAAGGGAGCAACAAATACTGAAGTAACTCACAGCACAGAAGGGATTTGGTGGTCGCAAATAATATTAAGAAGTGAAATCAGCGGTAAGTAGCACACTTAAAAATATTATGGAAATGCTAATTTAGAATGATTTCTAATGCTCATCATAATGAAAAATGTGTGGAAAGCTAATTTACTTCTTGTTGAATGAAATTAATTGGTCTGCATGCAAGCATGAATGAAAGCTTCGAGGCGCACTTCTATCCTGGTAAATATCGTGTATGCTCTTCAATCTACCTTTTTTATTGTGCTCATTCATCATTCATTCATCCAATCCAATCACTGGTTACTGCCAGCCTTAATTACACGTTTTATAAACAAGAATATTAAAACAACAACGGGTGTTAAATTCTATGCTGTCTCATTCATATTATCATGCTTCTTCCAAAGAAAAAATCATGGGCTAAGTAAGAAAAGACTAGAGTTGCCCACATAATAAATGTACAAATACTTAACTGACTGACACTGCTTTTAGGTCGACTGACAGCTTGTAATATATCTGATTGATAAGAGCTAAGTACATTTGTTCATTCTTGGCTGTTATCTACCATCCATAAAAAAATTGCTCCATTCTTTCTATTTTGAAATAGTCTTGCATGTAAAAAGACGGCTGATTATGTTCTATAAATTCTACTTCCCTTTGCAATCAGATGTTCTCAAGGAGGAATTGCAGATTTATCATAATATCCCTTTTCTTCATTTTAACCCTCCATGCAACCCTTTGGAATTATGTGCACTTTCTGGCCACAATATCCCTAAACAAAACGAACGATGGGAGTCATCGTCTACAACGGTGACGACGATAGATACCATTAGATAAAAATAATATAAACTTTAGAAAGCCAGCACGACAAACGCCACACGACATGAAAATGTGAGACTATTTTCTTGTAAAAAATATAAAAAAGAAATCTGGGCTAAACGGATGTGAGCCAATTTATTACAATCAGGAAAGGCAACTCCGGGTCATTATTTCTCAGAAAAAAGAGGTAAGACAAAACCCATTCAGAGTGAAGGCGTACCTCACATGCATGTAATGTATTAGCTTTCATTTGAGTCATGTCCTACTCACATCGACCACAACACTCACGTTTCTTAGATGAGTCCCCTTATTAGCAATCAAAACTTCAAGCGATTTTTTCGCAACAATATACATACTATATCCAGATTTTGGTTTTATGACAGAAAATCCTACAAACCTCATATTGAACCCTTTCCTCTTCACAATATGGTACCTGCTACTAGCTGAAGTATAACTTCACCTGTTGATGGTAATGTAAGTAATACATCCCTGAGAACACGGCAACACTGCAAACTTCCCCCAAAGATAATCATTGTCGTGCCCACTTCTTTAAAATGTGGTTCGTAACAATGAAGCTAAACAAAAGTTGAAAATCCAGTTGCTTGACATGTATAAACCCCTTTCTTTTCTTTTAATATATTGCATTACATATCGTCTCACACAATAACAGACCACGGCCTACACTATACACCAGTTAGGAAGGTTCAAATCTGAGTTCATCCAGTAGAAAACAAGCAATTTCAATTTTATCTACAAAAATAAGTGTAAACACAATGGGATTTTGTATAGCTGTCTATGCTGTATTTTGCGCCGTAGTTGATGCACATTAAAAGTCCTACGATGGTCCTCATCACCAGTATCTCAAAAGTATCACATACCATTTGTTAAGCAGTTTCTTCACTAGTACACTACAAGATCATAAAAAGCTGGCATACGTGAGTTATAAAATAAAACGCTGCAAAACTGAACTGACCTGTAGAAATGATGATTCTTTCGTTGTTAGCCTACCTCAACCTGAAAATGAGATATGTAGTTGCAATTTGCAATGCAATCATATTTTAAGCTTCATGTCCATACAACTCTTTGCAACTGTTTCTTGAAGGGCTTGAGCAATGACTTGAAAATTTCTTCCCATAAAATATTGCCAATAAAAGCTATTGATTGCCGATTCCCAGAGTTTAAATCCTCTCACCAAAATAAGTAAATTTTCGAAAAAAAGAGAAGCCGATTGGTTGCCGTCAATGTTTAACCATGAAAGTGCTTGGAGCCATTGTTTCCTTCCATTGCATACCATATAATTTTTATATTCGTATATTATTCAAAACATGATTTAACTGATCGAATCAGGGACACAATGCAATATAACTGCAGAATTTTAAGTCTGTATTCCATACTGGATATCTCTAGACATTGAAGACAAGCAGAACGCATGGATGGGTGCACGTTCATAATAAAAATGCTAATATGCTAATAAAATAATCAAGTAGGTTAATGCTAGCAGTTCTCACCCTGTCGGTGCTGGTCACAAGAAAAAACCTTTGTGAGTAGATAATGGAATGAATGTCGCAACGGTGGCAGTATCTCATACTACCTGTAATCTACCAGAGGATGAAGAAATGTATTAAAGCGTAGCAGTCATTGTTGCAACAACAATAAAGTAGCTCAGAAAAAAATGACACCATGAAGAAAGCCTGTATTGGTCAGGCTTCCCTATCAGCACATGACTGGATATAGCATACAAAACATAACAATTGCAACTGAAAGCGTTGTTGTAGAACATATACTGTATTTATATACAAAGTATACTCGCGAAGAACATTAGAGTGCCCAAGAGGCTAACAAACTTTCCAAAAAGTTGGCCCAACCAACACAATTTTTTATGTATATATTTATCATCATTGCATTGGTATCAGTCATCAGTACCATCTGAACAAGCAACTGGCCATGCAAGCCAAACCACGTATGGTAATAGAGTTTAGTGGCCAAGTGAGATTAGACGCATTCAACTTCAGCTAGGCCAAAGGCCAGCGGCATACTTTCTGCTACTACTACTTCTAACTTTATTATGACCCCTTGGTCAGACACACACATAGTAGGAAAAGCTTCTACGCAGTCCGCCTCATGCTTCTTGAAATAAAGTAAGTGGACGGTTGAAAGGAGCAGCGGTAAAACGAGTTCCATGATGATGAGAATAAAATAATAATGATGATACTATGAAGCCGATGTTGATGAAGGTGGTTCAGGTGTTCCTGATTCACAAAGGCATCATGTCATCTGTTCCCCCAAACAGTTGGTATACTTACAAGAACTGAGAGGCTGGCTTGTCGGTTTTTTTCTTCAATTGTTGTGCTCGGCTGGCGAGCAAGTTGCGAAGTAAGTGAGCGTGATTGGGAGCTTAATCAAAAATGGAATGAGGTCTCCATGCAAAAATCAAATCCTCTTGGTAAACCTCAACAATGTTGTCGCGTAAGTTTTTTTGGAGGGCCACCGTCTGCACCGTCATCATTATTACTATCATCTTCGCAGGGAGCAACAATACACAAGAGGCAGTAGTCGATTCTTTCATTTGAAACTCAAAGTCGCAGATGTCCATACAACATCCTTCTTGGTATATCGGCCAAGGAAAAGTGTGTCCTCTGAGTTCGTCCATGTTTTGTGGGCTTCGCATACATAACTATCGAAACCTACCGTTATCTACGTAAATTTATATGTTAGCTAAGCCGATATCAACTCCTTTTGAGCGAACACAAGGGATACCGGAATCATATAGCCATAAACCATCATAAGGAATTATAGCTCGAAGCAAAAAAACGAACTCACAATCAGTCATTTCAGCATTATCAGACAAGTTAGCTGAGTTCTCGGGGGCACATAACACAGCCAATCCTATTTGCTATGATTATTCTTAAAACCTCAACCAACCTCAACGAGCATTGTTTGCGCATGCGTGCTATTTCTGAGCTAGCTTTTTGAAATATACTGTTTCTCTGATATCCCACTCACAGATTCACACCTCACACAAAGCTCGTGTAAGGGAAAAAAATTTGGAAAATTGTATCTTGCCAAGGATGCAAATAAGCAGGTTGATTAAAACTCTAGCATGAGGGAATGTAATGCTAGCGCTAACGATAAGTTAGATTTCGCCAAGATTTTTTAAATTAAACAATGCTTGATGGTATGGTATGAGGAGAACGAGAAAGGCTTGCACGAACAACACCAGAAGTGATGTATGCATGTTCCTTTGACAGCCCTACAAGTTTTATAATCGTGCAGTAATGTAGGTAAGATGATCCTAGATACACTTAACACTACCATTTCGACTGATTTCGTTTCGCCTTCCAAATGAAATGTGCACCACGTTAGCTTCAGCAACCTTAGCTCTCAAGGATGTGGACAACGATTGGGCCGGGTTGTTAGTAAACAGATACAGATAGCTATTCTACCTGTTTACAAACACGATATGACTATGATGAATTAAAACAAGCTGTAATAGAAGGGAGCAACAATTCGCCACACAAGAGTCAGGTAGTCTAATTTCCACCGAACATTTCATTTTACAGTTTTCTCTCTCTTCCAATTCCTGCGCTTTTGGCTGGTTTGGTTTACAGGATTGCTTCTGTCTTGACAATGCCCTTCATTGAGCATTTTTTAAAGCCTTGATAGCCCATTCATACTCTGACAGATAGTATAGATTTTTTGTCCTTCGAGAATTTATATTTCATTTTTTAAAAACCGCATTCCAATTCAGCCTCATGAATTGGGTACGTATACATGACAAACAATCTTAACGTCTTATCCGAACAAAGTGAATGCCACATACAAATACAATGCAATTCTTGTCTTGTCCTTCACTAGAGTTACTGCAATATTACGAGTTTCCCTACCTCCTAAAAAGAAATTTTGCTTGCTCATTCGTTCTTCTAGTTCGTCATATATAGTAATTGTTCAGTAAGCTTGCTCAAAAAACTTGTAACGTAAAAAGCATTACTAGGCCATCCAACCAGCGTGACAAATGGTTATGTTAACCTACTTTACCAAATTCATGGAAAAATCTTGCTGTACAATGCAAAAAATCTGAAACTTACTGTTTATGTACACGAATGCATACAGTTCACCGTCGGAAGGTATACGCATCGCTGCCTGTTGAAAAAAGCAGATGTATGTAAGCATTTTGTGTGTAATTTTGTGGATTGAAAATTTCTCTTAATTTAGAATTCTACGCATATGGTTACACACAAAAATTATCCATGTGCCTATGATTATCCTACTCGGCTTTCCACAAGAAAATTAGGCTAAATGATTTAGGAATTTTAATGCATACCTAATCTACGTGATACAATAACCGTAACGTTCTTAGCTTCCTTCCACGCGAATCAAGAATAGTTGCTATATAGTCTAGTAGTGACGCTATGATACGTACAAGTCCATGATTCTTTACAATGTGCATCTATTTTATGTATTTTTTGTCATTGAGAATTAAACTCAATAAAGTCATAAAGTCGTCATGTCGCGGAGTATGGAACGCAAAAAGGATTGTTATTAGTGGATGTTTCTTTTAAGTACAATAGTTTGAGTCATCAAAGACATTTCGCAAGGTAATAAAATCATGATTTCGAAATCATGTTGTTGTTCCATTTTCCACTTTTTATTTTGTGAATATATATGACTGACATTAGTCAGCCGCAAATGGAAAAACTGGCCCTGCATGCACATCATATAGATCATAATAAAGTTGTCCACATAATATGCTATTACATTCAACATTCCACTGCACTTGCACAGATTAAAATAGCTGCACGCATAGCTTATGATGTAAATGTCAATTATCCATAACTTAAGCTTCACCATCTTGTATGCATGCCAATCCAACTAGCATAATTGCAAATCTTTACTCAAAACATCTTCGTCTCGGGTTTTTCAGACTGATGCGGGTGAAAACATAATAAGTCACTCATTGCTGAGTAAACCGAAATGCTGCAAGTTTTAGTTTAGGTATCCTTAAGAAACTTTGCAGTCAAATAATATTCAATACAAATCAGCGACCTCATCCGCCATACTACAAATGCAAGTATTAACTACAATGTCATGAAACTCTGCAATCAGCAAATAAAATATTCTCAGTTTTCTCGTTCATCCAACTGAAAAAGTCCTTGTAGTGTTGTAATCAAAAAAGCACCACCACGACGATGACAACCTTCGAGATTTAGGCATACCAAGTCATCCATTCATTTCTATCAAGCACCTTCGAAGGTAAAGACTAACAGTATGATATATATGTATGAAAACATAGTGTATGTAATCAATGTGATGTCTGATACACTTGGAAGGTATGAGCGTATTAAATGTACGCATCGTGCTACTTATTAAATTAAATGAGATGCACTGCATACCCGATACAAACATTGATTATGTGCATGTCATTACCTATTTGCAACACGCTTTCGCTGTTACATATCTTTGTACTATGCTACCGTCGTATCATTATTATTCACATATGCAGTATAAATGATTGCATCTGTGGTATATTATGTGTCAAACTGGAATTTCTGCAAGGAGACCAGAGAATGAGGTCAAGCCATTTAAAATTCCCTTCTATTCCATCACATTCATTTCTACAATGAAAGCTGCCTAGACTAACCCGTTTTATCAACATGGAATATTATGATCGAAAAAAAAACAATACCAGAGTTAAACTAAAGCGTACTAATTCTAAGATGTCTTGTTAGCGACAACAATACCAGACGTATGTAATTTGGCACTACGAACGACAATCTGACGCGGATTATCATTAACTGTGAATGAAAAATGAAAGAGACCAGGATAAATAAAGATGGAGTAAATAACAGCAAACGATGGTCTGCGTCCCTCCGTATCCCCAACCATGTAATCATGATCATCATCATATCATGATAGTGATCACTATTATTATCCTCCTTATTCACCAAGCAATATCTTGCCTTGTCCGTTTCCACAACTGATTTAAAAGCCGCATTTCAGTATCGCACGACATGACAGCATAAAAAGAGCAATAAATTGCTCCAAAGAATATTAAATGGCCTTGTTACTTGCAGCATGGCATGTAGAAAGTTTCCTGTTGCAATACCAAGGTGGTATCATCTCGGAGTGTGGGTATGCTGAAGTTGAGCCTGAAATACTGAATATCTCGTTGAAATAGGCTATCTCTATTTAGATTGTAAAAATATCATCCTCTTTTTTATCCACTCTTTAATTTATATCGCAATCTCACGCTCTTCCGAGAGACAATTGAGGCTGAAGTAAAGGGAAGTCAGCCATGACCTAACGGGCTTTTCTTCACAAGTCATATCATCAGCATGGTAATCTTAAGAACAGGAGAGTACCACACCGCACGAGAAAAACATCCAGTGAGTAGATAACTCTACAAGTTAGTTGCGAATGTTTATCATTTGCTTAGATTTTACCGTCATATATGGGGAAAGCTAACTGTCATTCCATTCTTCACGGGATGCGCACAAAACGCACATACAAAGGTTTACTTAAATACTGTTTTCATTACGACAGATGTGCTTGAATAGCATTGTTGATAGTATGAGAATCAGGATTACGAGTGAGAGCGCAAAAGGGGACATTTATTGGTACTGACTAGTATAAAATATAGAATGTTTTTTAAAGAACACACACAAGACTTTTTAAATTCTTCTTTATCCTAGATAAGTAATTTGGCACATATATGATACACTGAGAGGAAACTAGGTAGCTATTGAATTGGCATTTAATGGAGATACTCTAACTTAAGGCACTGGAATTCCCAGGTATGTACAGGTTTGTTAAGTAACTTCTATAATGTTCATAAACAGTAATTAGACAAATACTTCCGCTTTATGCTCATGCATACTCACCAAACAAACACGTGAAGTCATTCGTCACATTGAATGGACAAGAACAAACTTAGCTGGGCTGCAACAAAGTTTTTCTATACGATATCTGCAATATTACAATATAAATTATGTAACAAGTTACTTTACAAATTCTTAATTCTAACCAATCCATTCTTAACTTCACACAAATCAAATTTGGTGCTATTAATTTACTAATGGGCTATGCTACATTAAGAAAAACAACTTTCTTGGGAAGGGAAGAGATTAGTGAACTTTATGGATACTTCTTTCTATGTGTCTTGTTCACATACTCCTGTACATAGAAATT
>JAHZNA010000892.1:0-29617 GCA_027743935.1 Sinodicranocentrus sp. ZH6 | reverse complement strand
GGATTATTCTAAGCTCTGTAAACAAAAGGAAGGACATTGGAAGTTTCAAAGCAGAGAAATGGGACGTTTTTCTACTTTCTAGGAAACGTTAAAATATATAACAAGTTGTTATGAATCCCTTTATTGTCCCGTTTCAGTATTCTATCATCAAAGAAAAAAAATTTCCCACTTTAAAAAAAAGTACTTGCAATTACAACAGAGGGAATAACTCTGCAGCTATTAAATCGCAACTAGGTCAAATGTTACTACCAAGTTAAATGTGGTGGGCACGCAGTCACTTAACAGGAAAGGGTAGAAGCTGTAGGAAGTGAGTATCATGTAAAATGCAAAAGTATAAGCGCAAATCCTCTAGAAATCTGTGTGGCTCTCTGTTCTCGTTACAAGTGAAATTCTGCATAAATATTATAAACTTGTGAAACTGCATTCTATACTTGTGCAAACCCTGCATATATTCCTCATTATTCAAAAAGTGATCGTTTCAGGCACTAATTTACTCGAGATTTATAGAGCCATCGTCTCTCCGCTCCCAAATTACATTCATAAATTTTACACTTTCCCATCTGCCAAGAAAATGGAAACCTCATAAAAGTCGTAAGGAAACCGAAACACATATGAAGGCTCGGGTGGTGGGGCAAACGAGTCCGCGTAATTTTGTCCACAGAAGGTAACAACATCTTTCTTCAGGGCTTCAACGAGTCACAGCCTGTAGAGAAGTAAAATCGTATAACGCACAGTAGAGATAGGAAATGGAGGAGGGAAAACTATAAAACATAACGAATGAACGGGGAACGAAGGTAAAGGAAATTTCGGGAGAATATGATTCAAGTGAAAAACGACGTGAGAAATAATACTTTCTCAAAATAAGTAATGATTAAATGGCAGCAATGTTGGCTACAATCCATGTCATAAAAGACCTTCTAATCCTACTCATAAGAGAACTTGCACATACTCAGCCACACTCAAAATTGACAATTTGCAATGAAGAAACTAAAAGAAAATGACCATTCATCCTAGTCTGGCAGGATCACTTACATACAACTTTTTTGTAAGACTACCAGGGGAAATCAATGGATGCGAGAGATATGTTTTTTGCCATATTGCTTTTCTTCCAGAATAATACCACTTCTTTCTTCTGGGAAGAATCACCTGCGCTTTATCTATATACAATCCCCCTTCATACGAGAAGAATTTATTTTCCCCTTATTTATAAAACAAGATGGCGGAAAAATCCCTTGGAAAACCCAAAAAACCGATTTCATTTCGGGGAAAACAAGCTTCTTACGGACAAATGAGCATTTCCGTGTCTACTGTAATATCCCCATGCAAAACAAAATTGCCAAATTTTCCATCCCATTCAAAAAAAGCCATAAGGTAACCAACTAAGCAAATCAGCCATGATTCCCATTACATGGTAGTTGAAATGAAAAAAGGGTCGAAAATTCATACCATACACGCGGCTTTATACAACAATACAGTAGTAGGCAGATGCATGTATATCGGTTTGGGTATTTTTTTTTCATAAAAGGGGATTTTCATTCAGGTCTTTTCTCTCTGAGCCTTTTATAGAAGGCTTCAATTCCAATATAAGTACTACATTATATACTCCTCGTCGCATTGCTATGCATTCATTTCCTTCCGTCAGTTCCAGTTCAACAGGCAGTGAAAAAGCTACAAGGAGTGATCCGTCGACATATGATGATGAAAACTTATGTCAAGGAAGAAATCTCCGATACAGTAACAAAACCGAGGGAAAGTGCTTCTTGCTCATACGCCACGACGTACGTACTGGGGAAAATGTATGTTGCACATTTGTCAAGTCCCATATGAGCACTTAATACTTTCAAGAAAAGCATCTTAAAGAAAAAAATGGATGGCTAGTTTTTCAGCTGGAGAAAAAAGCCTCTACACGAGCGAAGGAATACATAACCCTGCACAACATCCGCCGTATCAACGCCATTTTCCCTGGGAAAACTTTTTTCATAATATTTTTATGCCCGTCTTCCCGCAAACATGTACAGCGACAAAAATATGTATAAAGTTGAGGATTGAGAGGAAGGAATAAAAGTGGTTTCCTTCCACATTTCCAGTTCCTTCCTCTTTCCACTCTCAGGAATTTTCTTCGGGAAATAAATGAGCTGTATTTGATGCAAGACGATGGAAGGGATGAAGGGAAAGAGATGGTATTGCATTTACGTATTTTCTTCTGCTTGATGCTCCCAGAAGCAACACATTTTATCCTCTTATCACACCCGCACATACTTTATGCTTTGAACAACAATGTGCTGAAGTGCCATCATAATAATAAAAGTGTGAGCTAGAAAAAGCAACCGTTTGTGAAGAGAAGCACGTCACCAGAAGAATGAATGACTGTCTCTATAAAACACATTGGTTTTTGCTAGTAGCAAAATTTATATTTTAAATATACCAAATCTTACTATTTTACATGCTCTATTAACTCTTCTTGGAGTTTATCTCAGATTCAGACAGACGACGAATAAAAACAAAATGGTTATATCCGCGTTCATTTTCACGTTTTCTCGTCTATCAGTAAGCATAATGCTGAATATCATATTTTTATGTTTAAAAATTACGCAAACGAGCAAGCCACTACGTACATGATCGAGTTTTACGTATAATTCAGTATGCTTTCTTATTCAACTTCAACGTGGATGGGATATATTATTAGCTCCTGGTGAAATCAATGACAGAGAAGACAAGAGGTGCTTCAGCCTTTTTAAAGCCCACACAAATTATTTAGGCATACAAAGCAAAATAGGACATATACGTCCATAAAAATCCTTATTGAACACTTATTTTGAATTATATGACCACATATATACATGTAATTTGCCTAGTGAATCATTTTCATCACTTGTAAGATGAGTACTAGTTTCAACAAACCGGTGTTGGCTACCCTGAAGTAATAAAATGTATTATACCCAGACTCCACACATCATGACACATTGTTGTTGAGATTTGTTAAGATAGGATGACAGGGACCGCGTTGTTGGAAAAACTTCATCCCACATCACATTTCATATCCCATCTTCACCACAAGGAGAATATGGTTGAGGGGCAAATCAAGTTACAAGATCCACTCAGAGCCCATTTACCATTCAACCGTATGAGCGGTCACAACAGTAAAGGGAGAACAAGAAAATAACACAAACGCAAGCGGGCCTGTCTTCCCCAATCCATTCTGGTCACGAGAAGGTAAAAAAAAGTCTTCGGCTTGTGTTGTGTATGCTATTGAGCAAGTGAGTGAACAAGTGCGTCACCGTGCCATACATTCTAATACACAAAGGGTGGCTCAAAACCATTCCCTTTATGTGTGGGGTTGTCTAAAGTATTTATATTACATATACGCGATCCCATATATCTTTATGTGGGGTAGTGCCCACCTGTTCGTTAAATCCCGGATCTCGGGTTTTCCGGATTGCCAATTTTCATGGATAATGGCATCTCTCGACTATTCACATGGACAACTAATAGATTTGCTATGATTTTCCAAAAGCTATCAAAATTCTCTCCTTTTTTCCAAGGATTTTGAAAACAGATGTCTTACTTTCCCCCTAAAATCCACTGCATATGGTGGTAGATAAGGTACCTAACGCAGGTAGGCATACTGACAAGTATTTTTTCCTAACAAAAGAAGTATGCAAACATTATTGACTTCTTGGCTAATGCATTAACTGCACATGTGACTGCAGTTTAGTTTACCGATTGCCTTCTAACTGTGAGTACGTGCGTATGCACGATTTCACACAAGACCTTCACAATCGTATTCACAAACAAAGCAACGTAGCTGCAATAATCATCACGAAACGAGTATTCCATTCCTGTGCTTCCTGAGAAAAGCAGTTTTCCTCTCTAATCACCATCTGCCAACGAACAAACGTTGGAAACGGGGAAATAGCCTATTTAACCAGCGAGACTTTAAATTGGCTATTAAGTCAGTGCATTCAATCTTTTCTGGTTGCAATGAAACAGCTAGTGTACCTCTGGTAGACGCCGAGGTAGCAATATTATTCTCAGATTTTCACATATTATTATTCCCCCAATCAATTCAAACTCTTGAAGGAGAAAAACGGGGACAAGGGTGTTTTAGCAAGAGGAGAAATAGGAGAAAGAAGTAAAATGTGTAGCGGTGTGGTGTGGTTGCGACACACATCTGTCTCCAAAGCCTGTGCACCACATTTCCCATCGTACAGTGGAGATTTTACAAATTATCTCTTGTGACAAATGTTTCCAGAGAGAAAAGAGTCTTTTAAAAGACAAGATGTGTTCAGTGTACCATGACCGCCAAGAGCAACGGCAGCCACGTACAGTCCATCTTGTATGGTGAAATAGACGGGAGGAGGGCAACCCGTAAGGGAAGCGAAATGGTTTTCTCCCCGCGCACAACCACATGCCTAATTCACTTACGGGAATAACGGCTGGCATTGGCATTATCAAGAAAAGTAGAGAATTCCCTAAAATGACTGCTACACCACATATTCCATACTAAAGAGGAACATTCACTAGTGGAAAAAAGAGACGTGCAACAGTCGCCATGTCATAATAGTATCTGGAAATACATCTGGCCCTGTCGAGCCGAGCAACAACTACGGAAATTATGTGGAAAAGTCTTTCTTTTTTCTGAGAGGAAGACCAAAATCGTAAACTCCGCCAGCGACATGAGAACCAACAACAGCACTGGACGAAAGAAAGTACGGAGGCAAACAAACAAGACAAATAAGTAGACGGATTTAATGAAATTTGGCAGTTTTATGGGAAAAGTTTGGAGAAAAGGTAAATCAAAGTTTACACATGATTCATACTTTTACCAAAGAATGAAAACTACTTTGTAACAAGTAGTGGTTTCGAGTATGGTTTTAAGACTTGTGAAAACTACTTTAAATTACCTAAATCAAGTTAATCCAAAGAAAATGCATACTTAAACATATTAGCTAAACTCTTTACGAAAGTTTATATAAACTCATAAAATATGTTTTGCTGGACAGAAGCATGTTTACGATTCTATTAATAATATTCCTTTCGAAAAAAGCTAGAGTCATAAGTTACTCAAGTTAGTTTCTTTCAGGGTACCCACTTACTATTGATCCCTTTTAGGCATATTCAATGTGTATTTTACTTGATAAGGCATGTGTATACTATACGGCAAAATCAGTAGTAATGTATTTTTTCAAATAACATTTTATCTCTGAACTTTCATACATTGGGGTACATTCATGAGTACACCCTACATCGCAGATACACAGATGCGAATGCTCCGATTATGAATCACTTCACTAGCAACAAATTCCGGTGAAGGGAGTGCCAGCGTGCTTTCTAAAGTCGGGAAACATGCTAATGTCTCATTAAAAATCATATCATCTCGAAATCTCTCTAAATTGTAACTGATGATAATAAAATTCCATTGACTTTCTCTCCCACAGTTGTTGAGAAAAAAGCTTGCCCTGTGGCATTCAGGAAATGAGGTATATAACGGGTCTCTACCACTTCATCGCTTCCAACAACAAACTATTTTTTCAAGTTTGTTCGCTCTCTTTTCCCCTTCCACATAACTAGACATCATTTACGAATAAGAGAAAATGTTGTTGGAAATCAACCATCAAAACGAAGAGAAAGCAAGGGAGCAAGTGAGATGACGAGAGAGAACAAAAGGGAGAAATTGGAAAGATGAATAGAGGAGAGAAAACCGCTATCATCATCATCAGGAAAATACTAGAGAGAAAGTTTAGGGGTAAGAGGAACGTGTCAATAATAAATTTTCCACTGGACCAACGAGCCACGAACCTCATTGCGAGCACGAACTTTTGTGAACAGAGGAGGGAAAAACAACACATGAGGATACTCCACAAGAGAGATATCAGAGTCTATTGCTGGTAAGTACTCCGATAAAAATCTACCGTAATTTTCCGTATTGTGCAGTAATAATAATAATATATCCTGGAGTGGAGAGAGAGATATACTAGGAAAAAAGTATATTTCTCGCTGATAACCATAATAATAATTTTTTAGACCTCAGCTTTTCCTTTTACCCCCAAGACCTTCTTACAGCTATGAAGTATATGACATAGACATATATGTACAATATGGTGTTCAGGGTGAGAAGCAAGAGACACTTGAGATATCTTTCTAGTATGTCCTTGTTCCCTTCCTGGTTTGTGATCATACGGTTAGGAAGCTTATATAGATGATATTATAAACACATCAACGTACATATAGACGTACTTTTATCGGTTTGAGGAAGATTTAGAGAGAAAGAGGAGGCAATACAGACATAATCCTCTTGCTCCCAGCTTTCCCAACAAGAGAGATGGTTTCCTCATATCATGGTTATACCCAATATGGTATAAAGTAGGTAGCTAGTAGATTTCGGAAATGAGTTTTGTACTTTGTGTTACTTTTACTTTTTCCATTAGCAAAAAAATCACATTGTAGAGAACAGTGTAGATGTGAAGCATGTCCTTGTACATAGTCAAGTGGAGTGGCCACACGGCGGCATTTTCCGTAATTGTGCTTAAATCCTTTTTCTAATTACCAGTCGTATCCATACAGTCTTTTTTATATTTTGCTTGTAAAACTAAATAGTGTATCATGCTCCTGGCACAAATTACACACTAGAGTAGCACAACTTTTTTTTGGCTAAGCCCTCATTTCCACGAGATGAACTTGTCACCCCGAATTTACCGCATGTGAGCCACCTTGTTTTTACGTAGGTATTTCTTAAGCTTACTTTCAAATGTTACTTTTATATATAAACATAGTATCGTTATTTCGAGCTGATTACATGAAGCATATGCCCGCATAATAGAGTAATTTTATACACGAGTATACTTTATTTTGAAAACTTTGCATGTTTGTTTACAGTTTGTATCTCACTACGTCAACCCGAACTGCTTCTCTCTCCCCTCCTTTTTCAACTTTCAACTCCCTCCGACATTTCTAAAGGGCATTCCTCTCCGACATCTTTCACCACAGCTCGCTCACTCCCTTGATTCATCAGTAACATGGGCCGACATTGTGCCGGAAAATCTAAAATCACTATGGATGGGACTGAAGTAGATTTGCGGTGTGCACGTAGCATGCCACTCTCTAATGGCACCGATTTTCCCTCAAGTGTACGCCTCTCTCCAGACCTCAGCAACAGAAACTCTCAACCAACCATTTCATTCACGTTTGCCGAAATATGGTTTCTTTATTGAAGAATCCCAAAGTGGGAATATTTCATGGACGAGAGGAGCAAGAAAACTGTGCCTGGGGAGGTAAATCTCTAATCGAAGCTGCTCAACCATTCAAATCATTCCGATTCCAGGTTTTCTCTGCCAACTCTTAGCGCTAGAAAAATAGCATTGAATTCATAATTCCAAGTTGGAAAAGCACATTAGCAAGGGTACAAAATAATTACCACATTATCATCATGCTCGTGATTACAGTGTTGTCATTAGTACTGTGGTGCGGATCATGATCAGTGCGAGACTTTGGTAAAGTCAACAACTGGTCAAGTCCTTTAAAAGAGGAAAGGACCGGATCATTAATCACGTTAACGTGCCATTCTCAAACTCTCAACAAGCCAGTGCCAAGATTCTGGCCTGCTACTGTTGCAGAGGAACCAAAAGACGAGAGAAAACAGGACACAGGGAATAAAACTGAAAAATTCAAGAGACCCAATACCTCCCCCAACATAACATCAGATCGGGCAGTAATGAAAAGACGGGAAATCCGGAAAGACTCATATTTCCTTTCTTTTTCTTTCGTAGAGACCACCACACACTTAAAACCACTTACTTTCCTCTCGATTCACTCATTTTTATTCATGTTCTGTAGTTTTTCTCTAAATTGTGTACTTGTATCTGCACAAATAGCTTATTTTAGCTTGGGAAAAAGTGCTCAACGGCAATTTGTGAGCTCAGAGAAACAAAACCGCGAGACATAGCATCGAATCTAGGCTAGTCTGTTGCGGAATACGAGTGAAGAAAAACGGCAACAAAAATTATAACTAATGCAACATAAAAAAACTACAGTCACAGATATGTATCCCATAAACATTTTCAAGCTTGTTTTGCAAACTTTCAACTTGTGTGCAAAAACAAGAAAAAGGAGTGAGCAGAAAAGGCAATTTTGGATAGTTTGGTTGTCTCTACCCCATTTGAAAATATGTGCACTTTAAAATAATTCCTAAACACTCATAAAATCCACATAATAGCTGTCATGCATCCATCTTGTATAATGACTATATACACACAGACCAATGGCACTACACAGTTTTATATAACGTTTTCTAATCTTCCTTACTCATTCGGACACATTTTTCCAGAGAGAAACACTGCTAGAAAATGTGCTTGTGTCTAGAGACATGAGGGAAATTGCGTTTTCATGAAAATTGCTATACTTGCAGTATCCCCTGAACCAGATTGAATCCCTTGTGCTAACATTATTCTATTACGTCTTACATGTATTGTGTATTCTTTATTCTTCTAAACTACTACAGTTAAAACAATGAACTGGATTGATCTCCAAGTTGCATTTCCACTCTGCCCCGTAAACATGCCAGGCGAGCTCGGGCGTTGCTTTACAAGACGGGAACTACAAGATGACGTAGTACCCTTATGCTTGATACTGAACAATACCACACATCGTATACGAGTCCTTACATATATTTTAGCATTACAGCCGTGTGATCATAATTTTTGCTTTAAAACAGTTTTTTTACCCTACAACTACATAAAAATAACAAGTGATGAAAGTTACATTAGCAAAATTGCTTTTATCGAACAGGTAGTATATCCAGTAGAAATACAAGTAAGTACAAATGGCATTAAATTTTTATTGTTCTTATAAAAATGTCAATAGGGAAGGTGGTGAGGCGAGATCCAGAAGACATTTTAAGCACGACGTTTTATCTCTATTTACATTTTTATTTATTCCTCTTTCTTGAGACGGAGGAGGTTTTTGCGTAGGTTGGTAGTTATTGTGGTTACACTCCCACTGCTCTACTCTGCGGCAGTATACAACATTACACTTATCTCTATTTACATTTTTATTTATTCCTCTTTCTTGAGACGGAGGAGGTTTTTGCGTAGGTTGGTAGTTATTGTGGTTACACTCCCACTGCTCTACTCTGCGGCAGTATACAACATTAAACTTTACAATAATCACGTGGAATAATGATCACCATTATTATTACATGAAAAAGAGAGAGAAAAACTGCTGTTTGTATAATTTCATCAGGCAGATGATAAAAAGCAGGGAAACGTGTTCCAGCAAAAACAAGTTTTACAATTATTTTGTTGAATACATAAAATTCATTAGGTGTATAAATATATCCCTTGTTTATCATAATACATACACACATTTGAGAAAAAGGCGGTCGCGGAGTGAGGCAGGCATACGAGGTGATGAAGATAATTGTTATGATGTCTTAAAGCTGGAGAGATTCACGGCTTTGGAGTTGGCTTCGAGTCAAAAGAAGTGTTTTGCATACGTGACTCTTTTTCTCTTATACAAGACAAGGCGGAGTCTTGTGTCTACCTTTTATACATTTTTTTCTTTCTACTTTTATTATTTATCTCCACACTTTATCCTACCGAGAGCATAGTGTTCTATGCTATTCAAACTTGCAACTTGTATTCCTATTCTTGCTTATAATCAAACACACTGCAAGGCTGGAAGATAAGAGGTAGGAGAGTGGAGATTTTTTTTCTTTTACGAAAGCACACACAATGGAAGCAAGTGTATCATAATATCTCATTACAAGTGCTTGCCACCATAAATTATTCATGCAATCTTCTTTCCCCCTCCGACGAACAAGGAAGGAGGGCCGCTGCCACTACAAAACTCCTACTCCTCATTCAACAACAAGGAACAGAAGAGGTAAGGCAATTTGATGAGCGTGAGTGAGCGAGTAAGATGATCAAACGGAAGAACTTTATCCTCGCCCCTTTGACAATACCACACGGAAAGAACAGCTTGTAACAACATTTTAAAACAAATATCCACAAGTAGGTTAGCTTATACTACATGAGATCGTAATCTCCAACAATAAAAAACCCGTACAACTTATATATACCTCAACATATATTAGCATACAAAATTGTACCCTTTATCAATACGACCATTTGGGTGACATTATTGTTTTAAGGGGTGGCTATCGCTCTGGATAAATTGAACCAGAAGAACAATCAAATACCCTAACTGTCCCGTTTGTATTTACAATAAAAACACACAAGTTCCCATCGATTGTGATATCGTTCGAGAGGATTTCCACATTTGAAATTAATGGCCACTTTATCAAGCATACTTTCCCCATATAAATTTTCATGGAGGTGATGGTACAACTATATTTTCAAACTTTATTTTACTCAGAGACATCTACTAAATAAATGTGCAGACTAAAGAAAACAATTTATTTTGCATACAAAGTCACAGATAACGTTTGGCTCAGAGAAAAATGTCACTGTAATACAATACATGCTTCCTATAGACTTTTACAAATTGCAATCTTCCAGCTTACAAAAAACTACAATACACAGCTATACATAAAAATGAGACACTTTTGACTATAAAGACATTGAATGGCAAGACGTCATTTTTTCATGTAGCCGTCTAGCTCATAAAAAGGATGCCCACGGCGACAGGAGCGGATCTCTCTCTGGCACCTTTTAATATGCATGTAAAGTTAATGTGGCTTATCCCCACTGAGCGAGTACATTATTGAAAAGTATCGCTTTCTCTTTCAAAATTCTCCCCTCGCTCACTACTCTGACATGTCTTCCTTGGTTGTTGTGCTAACGAGTTTAAAAAAGAATCAAAATTGATGAATACATTCATGAGGAAAGAGAAACATGTCGGATATTTTTTCCCACAATATGCATTCACCAATAATGTAGGTAAGCTATCTTTTCACATCACAACAAAAGAGAACATTTGATTATACACCGCTCAAGGCGATATGTATACACCATGTGATGATACAATAATAAATCATGAAGAGCCATTTTTTGCACAACAACGTAACAAAGAAACACGTCTCAGCAAGCGTTCATTATTTAATCATTTAGTGGTTTTTGCACGACTATTCATTTCATTTGCTCCACCTCATCAAAGTTTTTTGCACACTTGGACAATCCAATCATGTCTTGTGTCAGCTTTTAACGTGATCCAAAGGCTCCTCCCAAAACACACGAAATCCACGTTTCCACTCATTACTCATATACAAATATTCGTACGTGAAGGGTTGACTTTAACGTAATTATACAATATGGCAAGATTATCGTGAATACATTTACAAGAAACAAAGATCTTTCTTGGAACGTCTTTCAATGCCCCGAATATGTCGGCAAGCTAAAGGAATACTTAAATAATCTTTTGTATACATATACACCTGCATAATATATTCAAATGAGCTATTGTATTATAATTTGTAATCAGTTTTTATTTGTAAAGTTTACCAAACTTTGTAAATGTTATACTGGATTATTAGTCTGTGCAGTTGTGAACAATGGTCGTGCACGAAAACAGAATTTTTTATTCAAATAAAATTGATTTTTAAAACCAAAAGGCAAGAGCAAATAAAAAAGTACTACCTAGAAATTATTTATGAATCAAACATGCTTACTTACTTTACTATTATTAATATTATTGTATTGCATACTGCACCTTCGTATATATTGAGTCAACAGCTACATTACTCGATAAACACATTCTATTCACATGCTTACAGCTAGAGTCATTTGTGTACTTGTTAAACAAAATACATAAACATGTCGAAGTACGATAGCAAACTCAAATTTTAAGCCGTAAATACTTCAACTAACTCCAAATAACAGATTTTTATGCTGACACTGATTTTCACTGCCACAACAGCATAAGACAGAGATCCATCTAAAAACTAAGGCAAATATACATTCACACACAATAAAAACAAACTTGCATATAAATCGATACAAAAAAACTGCCCGATTTACTTCCAACATTTTAAACTTCTTTGAACTTATTTAAGAACTTACTTAGAACCTCAATTTCTTTCAGAGTTTAAGTTTATTAATGAGTCAACTAAAACAATCTAATCCCACACGTGCAACTAGGAAACTTATCTAAATCTTATATACACCATTCAATAAATTCATAACCATCCTCATCTTTAAACCATTTACAAGTTTTCATGCTGAGCTCAATTTCAATCAAAAACATACACGTATACATATTTACAAAGTGTAACTAAATACACTTCAATTCATTAACATTTTATAATTGCCTAATTATTTCACCGCCATCTCATTCATAATAAAAGTTAGCGTCTACTGGACGCATATCACTAACTAATTTTGATTGTGCACCATATCTTGCTATGTCTCAAGTACAAAATAATCTAAAGCTCAATGTTTTGTTATCGACTTTCCATACTTATTCTTCATGAACTTTCTAGTTCAAAGGGGTTATTCAATCAATGTAGTAATATGCTTAACATAAATTATATCCATCCTACAGACCAACCGGAAAATTGCTAAATTGACACAAAAAGCTAAATATCAATTATGGCATTTTTAAGCACTTACTATTGTGCATTATTGTCGTTGTTTCAATCGTTTATCATCCAAACAACATTAATATGCTTTGTTGTATGTGTATTTAAGAACTGGATATTTTGTTATCTTTTTTTACCTACGTATTTTCAAGGTAATCCTAATCCTCTAACGGTCTGGTCATTTTTAGCAGTCGGTTAATCTTAATTGATATCATGATGTACACCAACCAGCCATTTACTTTTGCCATTTTCTGAAGCCTTTCTTCAGAGAAACGAGCTGCTTATCATAATTATATGACTTCAACTCAATAACATCTATAAAAGTATATACATTAAAGCATAATTTTACATCTATCCTATACGTTAACCTAATAATAATATGGCGAGGGATAAATCAGAAATCCGGTGTACTTTAAATGCTGTAATTGTTACATTTACACTTTTGTATTATCTACCACTCAAAAAAGGCACACAGTGATAAGGCAAGGTGTAATTATCTACTCACTCTATTAAACTTGCCCACGAGCAAGAAAACTAAACTAGACACTATTTACACAAGGGAAAAAAGAATCGATCATTTTATAATATAATAGGGATAATTACCATGTGATGATAATAAAGCCAGAGAACAGTAGTGGACTGAAATCATCAACGGAGCAATTATTCTGGTTATATATATTTACACTTAATATTACTCTCTATCTCCCCATAAAAAATTATTCTTTCATTTGATATTATCATGCTGCTCCTTTAACCAAAGCCAATACCACCATCACTTTCCTTTGGCGACAGTAGGTATATATTTTTTTACATTCATATTTCAGATCGTTAAGGACNGCTCCTTTAACCAAAGCCAATACCACCATCACTTTCCTTTGGCGACAGTAGGTATATATTTTTTTACATTCATATTTCAGATCGTTAAGGACTTACACAAGTGCTTTGGGGCGTGTCATCTAGCAGAAAAGGATGATGCACAACGCATCATTCATTCCATCGTAAATGCCCTGCCTTCATATTACGAAAAAAAACATACCAGCCTTTATGAATCGCCAAACAGTCGTGACACTGCTCAATGCTATTTTTCAATTCTGAATCAAAGGCTTGGCAAACATGGATTAAAGGTCAAATCTCTAATCGAAATGAAGGCTGGTGTCTATTTGTCCGATGAACATCTACAATTAATTCTTTCATACTTACCTAACCTAATTTATTGTAGACCTACCGATGAGTTTAAAAATATTTACATTTTATACCACCAATGAATCGTATGGGGTGGATGCACACACCCATAAAAAACTGTTTTGTATACACAGACTTGTTTACTCCATGGACCTGAATGTATTCGTATTTGTGGATGCACATATTGCAGCATTTGCTTAAATTTTTAAGTTAGTCATTGAACCAATGTATGTTCGCAAATGTAGCTTATCAGTAGTTACTTGAAGTTATTATGTAAATGGTTAATCGGATTATCACAGAATATGCGAGGTTTGAAAATGTGTCATTAGACCGAGGTAGGCAGAACAATCTTAATTCTAACGTAAAAAAGTTAGGTAAATTAAAACCTTAAAAAATTATAAAGATATAAAAATTTCAAGCACACATGCAACTACCATTTGCTACCATATAACCATAATTAAGTTAGCTTATGTTACTAAATTACATCAGTTGTAGGTAACTTCACTTATACTGGATGTGTTAATAATGACAATTCGGGTCAACGATTGTTGACAAGATCATCATTAACCTTTAAAAAATTTCCATGTCCAACTTTTCCGTAAACATGGATCATCAAATCACAGCGGAATATAATCCACATGGAATATCCTCAGTCGAAGTCGATTGGTGTAAAATTACTTAGCACATTCAACTATTCCACTCAAAATGCCCAAAATGAGCAAATCAAGAAATACTCGTGGTTTAGTTGTTTTGGGTTTTCCTCTTTTAAAAGGGATTTCAAACCCGCAAGTGTTTTTCTCTTTCCCTTTCATTAAAGCATACTCCATAATTTCCTCTGTATAATTGTAATGATGTTAAAAATCAAGCATGAGCATATAACAGCAAGATAAAATATATTACGTAAGATAACAATGCACATATATATTTTTGCATTCACTTCACCCACAAGCAATGAATGACTAGTAGCTCAACCCATGCTACTCGAGAAACAAGTCTCCCGTCAACGAAGTGAGCAGTATACTTTTTCCTAATAAAAGCAAACTTCTGAAAGCTAATGCTCATTTCACTTTATAAGTGGCAGCCGCCGTGATTACGATCTAGAGTTCTTTTAATGGGTTTTAAAAAGGAAAACAAACAATAAAACCGGTCCCTTGTTTCTCCTCTCTCTCTCTCTCTCTTCCTTACTCTCGTTTACCAAGAAAGGGATCAAGAATCACAGAATTCACCACTATATAGCTGTCTATCTTTTCATTCCTTTCTCCTCTTGATTACCGAATTCAGTAATTAAGCCAAATTAGGACAGCCTGAATAGCCAATTTTCTGACTTGATGTTTGACTTCCCAGAGAGCACGTCCTCGTGCAAACAACGTGAATCGGGATGCTGAGCGAAGCAGTTTCATCGAAGAAAGCCGTTTCCAAGTAGAGGGAGCGTACATCAATACAGTACAGTCAGCCAATAAAATAAATTCAATGGTAAAGGATGAGTTTTTTTAAATCATGCATTCGTATTGGACATTATGCAAGCATTATGCGTGTTGCATTTATACTTGGATATATTTTTCGTTGAAGTGAAAAATGTCCTAGCTTGACACACATGATTACAAAAATGCTATAATTAAAGTTCCATGCTGACTGACGGTAGAAAGCACAAACCTTCCGAATCCTGCTTTAAAGTTATAGTAGTTCTCTCACCACACGCCCTCATATTAGCTTCTACTTCATTGTTTGTTCTTTACAAAGAAAAAGGGAAAACTTGTCCATGTCTAACGGGCGTTCAATCCCACAGCAGGAGCCTGGTTTTAGTCTTTGAGGTATTTACTTATGAGAAGAGCAAGCGGGGCAAAAAGAAGGTGAATCAAATCAAGAAATATCAATTAATCTTTAATTAGTTTCACTCCATTCTGCATTAAATAGTGTTCGCTCCACGCCAAATAAAGGTAATCATGATGATCACACTGGAAAGACAGTGAAGGTAAGGTTTTCGTTTAGTCTACTGCTAAACTTTGCTATTGCTTCGTAAGAAAGCTTCTCTCCGTTTCTTTTCAGGATAGATCCCATCTTCACGATCTCTTCAATAATGAACATGAGCGAAATGGAGATGAGCACGACTAAGGATGTCTTTGCCACAGGAAGCAACATTTTGAGGTATACAAACCTGATGCCTAATGATTCTTAATGGCCATTCTTGCAAGGAATAATTACCTATCAAATCGAACCGCGTATAATGGTTGAGCAAGGATAATTATCGGCAAATTAACCTCCCCTGGCTTTATCCATTTTAATCACATATGGAGAATGATATTATTACAACCCTGCAAAATTCTAGGTCGAAGCTTCATAATCGCCGTAAGCCATCCTGCTAATGTAAATGAATACTCGAGATAAATCGTGATTAATGCCTAGAGCACAGGAATGTGCAAAGAAGATAGGATGTATGCAAAACGGAACGCCTTTTCCAACCGGAAGATTTAAGATATCATGGAAGTTGAGCATTATAAAAAGGAGAAGAAAAAAATCAGAAAAAATCCTAAATGGGATAAAGAGCCCGAGATTACTCCCAAACCACTAGTCTTTCAACTGAAGCAATTTTTAAATGCACTATTTTCATTCCAACACTCCATATGAAAAGTATCAAAGATAAGCCATACGACTACTATTTATATACGTATCTGTGTGCAAATGTGCATTAGATTCAAAAGATCGAACAAGCCAACCATCCAGTAAGCTATTATCACGCTTCTTCACATCTTTTCTCCTCAGAACACTTGAACAACCATGGAAAAAATATGCTTAGATCTAAATATGAGACTAGATGGAGCTATAGAATATTCATAGACTTCATCTCGAGGCGAGTGTAATAGGTCGTTGGTAAGTTTTTATAGCCGGGGAATTATAGCATAGAAACAGGGAGTATTTTCAGCAGTCAACCAACCCGTTCTTCTTTTCTTATAATGATGCATGTACACACATTAGATCATCATCATCGTTATCATCATATACCATCATAATAATAATCTTGATCCTCGTATCACACAAACAAGTCGAATCCAAAGGAACCACAGAGTCACCCCCAAAAAAGCTCTTAACTTTACTTGCAATATTCTCAGCATTTTGGTTCTCCACTTTTGTCCATAATAACTGAATGAACATGTACATAACATGTAACACATGTATACCAGAGGATATAGTATAAGCAACAAGCAAAAGAAGTATTCATTAGTCTATCTAAATTTTATGTAAATTTTTCTTCTCATCTCTCAAGAATTTATGTACGAGGATTGGTGTTGTTGATTCGCGTGGTGGTACTACTCTTCACTCGCACTGGTTGGTTGTCTCTCGCAGAGAGACTATCTGTTATAAATGTTGAGAGATCTTTTTAGCCATCACACACTGGCACTGGCTGTGCGAGCACTCGTGAACAATACAACATGCAAAGTGGCCAACGACTACTTCAACTAACAGCAATAAAAAGCCTTAGAGACCTGTTTTTTTTCACAAAGTGAAACGATAAAGCTTCTTTACTCTTGACGACTCCTCTCTCTCCTCAAGGCTTTCAATCTGTGTATTCGCAGAGGTTGGCTAGTATGAAGCCATGTAGTGGGCATTTTTTAACGTAAAAAGAGCACAGAAAAACGCTGCCTGTCTGCCACGTCTTTTCTACACACTTTGTTAGAAAGACTGACGAGGACGGCTTCTGCTCCTGCTGATGACGGTAATAATATTATGCTGATTGCTTGCACACAAACACGTATGAGCCTTAACAACAAGGCACGTGGGAGGACGGGATCTTCCACTTTTCTTCAAGGCACGAGACCTCTCTCTCTCTTTGCTCACCCCCTGTCCACCACAAATTTCCTCAAACAATACCACTATAATAAATGATTACTGACTCGCGGCTTTTTTCTACGATGAATGCTCAAAAAAAATTGTTGGGAATAAAAAAAATCTGGTAGGAATATATGAAGTTTTTAACTAAATTCCTGAAATGTCAAGTTTTCTACTTCGGTACTAAAATAAAGTCGTCGTAAAAAATATGAAAGGTGTGTTTTTTCTTTTTAAAGCATTCCTGGCTAGCTTGCAGGTGAACAAAACTTCCTACACAATTTACACTCGAGGTATAACAACTTTTTCGCCACGTCATGCGTAAACTGTGCACAAGCAGGTGTTAAGGACACGGGAAGGGATTGTCATAAAAAATGCTTAAAACAACAAGGTTTCAAAAACTTTGCTTGAAAATCATGTAAAAAAGACCCCCAGTTTGAATCTACTCGAACGAAAAAAACGTAGGAAGCGCAGGTATTTATGGCACAGTTCCCTACGGCGTTTCCTTATTTTCTTAATGTGAATTCATGAAGAAATTTTGTATAATTTCCTCCTCTAATTTACCCAACGGGCCAATTTTTTAAAATTTGCATAATGCACAACAAAAACAATTTTACATTTTTATTACCACTCTGTAAAGCTCTCCATGTCATAGTCTCCCACAACTATAATTGTTTTATCTATAGTCATCACATCTGAATTGAGCTCTACCGTTTTTTAAATTTATCTAATCCACCTTCACCTCAAGTCATGATAGATACTGCTAAAAGGGGGGAAAATGTACAAGCTGATTATTTAAAGGAATGCCTCCTGCACAACAACAATGCGGATGTTAAATTTATTCTTTGCTTTATGTCCACCCGACGTCAGACAGGAAACTTTGATTTAGTTAGGCAGTCAAGTAAATCACCATCGAGTTGTAGCTACACCCATACATCCCCTCATTATAATATCACACGGATGGTCACACGCGTATTATTAAGGGACGCACCTATATGTACTAATCGACTAGCTCAGTTGTAATTGTACAGTCATTTAATTTTTGAATAATCAAAATATCCCTTTTGGCGATGTTTTTCATTGAATTTCGTTCGTCATAATCGTACAGAAAGTTGAGAAACTTTTAAATAAATTATTCATGGAATTCACAGTGTATTACGAAATTTTCTCATTTTCACCAGTAACTTTAAATTAAACAATGAAAGAAATAGGTTGTTTTTGAAAGATTTACATTTACCGTAGTCTTTTGCGTGCATTTGTCAGTGCGTGAAGCTTCCACAACTTGAAAATAATGAAAATTGAAGGTAATCGCAATCGCACCGTAAAATACGATACAATCGTTGCTGTATGCTTCTTTCTTTGGAGGATTTCCTAAAAAAATTATTAGATATTTGATATCAGGAGACGCCAGTGGATTTTTATATCTATCAACTAAGTCGTGGAAAGAGATGCGGTGCAACAAATATAAACCTTATGAACCGTGTCTCTGTCTTTCCATTCATGCTTTCCTTGTTTCTTGATTCTGTGCATGTTGCACCTAAGGAAAATTGAGTTTCGCCAGCAAGCAGAATATATGTTTTCAATGAAGGATTTCCTTTCACTACATACCATACAACATTATGGAGGATATTTCGGCTTCCTCTACAGTTTCAAATCTGATTCAAAGAGTCATGGTATCGTGGCAAGAGTAGATCCAGGAGGATTATTGAAAAGCACTGGAAAAGGTCAAAATTGCATCGGCACTAGGATTTCAAAACCATTTTAGTGAAACGTGACACTTTTTTGATGATGACCAACTTCAGAAAAAGCTACAGTGGTGGAGTGGAATACACCACGAAATATCCGACCCACAAGTAAACATCCAATATCCCAACTTTGATGCATTTTATCTCTATCCCACGCTATTACTATGAAGTGGTATTCACAAAGCGGTAAATCAACAACAATGCTTGGAATCGACTATATAGTAATAGGTCGAGTAGGATTGCTTGAGTAAACATGATGATTGAACAATTCTTTCCCCAAAGCTTTTGTCAAGTTAAACTCTTAAGCTTCCAATCAAATCTCTTCTAGAACAAAACGTAGTTTCCATGTTCTGCTCCACGATTCGTGTATAGAAGCAGGTTTAAATTAAAATTCGCAATGCAACTACTGCTCCCTGATGTGATGTATAAAATTGTAACTAACAAGTGCTCTCTTACAGGATTTCATTACAGTAAAAAGAATATTGTGCTCCGATGTTAAATTCATTGTACATACTTAGGGCTTACATTTCAAGAAAACATGTTCATTGTGGAACACCCTTATTGTGGATTAGGTAAGCTATTTGTGGTTTTCTGTAAACAACTACCTGAAGTACTGGGATTCATTAGTTTAAAATGAAAAGGAACTGTGCTACATTTCAAAGCTGTGTTTTCTCCCAGAAATCAGGAGAAAAGAGTAGTTTTTCAAAATATACGTGTATAATAAAACAAACACAGAAAGCGAGTCGCCGCACACATTGGAATAGGCAATAACACTTCCAGGATACAACTCCAAGTCATCAGCCAAGGGAGCCGAGCACAATTCCACCCACATCCCCATTTATGCATGCATTCTACTTTGCAAGAAAGAATTGCTAGATGTGTGACACATACTAAGAGACCAGGAGAAGTAAACATTCAACTTTGGAGGAAAGAAAAACTTTACAACAAAAAGACAAAAAAGTTAATTCAAGTCACACATCTCCCACAATGAAGCATGCACACAAAGTCCTCCTGTGGCTGTAAGTGTAAAGCCGCTATACAATCATTAACTTTAAGATTACCTATAAGAAAGAAGGGAGAACTCATTCACCATATTAAATCTTGCATAAGAAGCTCTTTTCTTTCCTTCTCCGAAAGTGAATTCAATTCTCTATGAGAATATATTAAGTTGTGTGAGTAAAACTATCAACAGGAGAAACTTTCCAGACACGAAAAAGGAATACAAAAACACCAGCCTCAACGACATCTCTGCACTATAGGGTTCTTCAAAGAGGATTTTTTAAAGATATATGCCGTATTGTACTCACAATATTTCATTTCGACGAAGCCCGTGCCGAAAAGAGACGTCCTTTTTAACGCCTTGCATGCACATAAAGAAAAGCATTCTAATCTTCGAAAGCAGCGAACCTAGAAAGGAATTGTAAAAAAATAAGATGCATATGTGAATGAATTTTTACTTGAGGTCTTTCTATATAAATTGGGCTTGGGAAAAGAACTGTATATATAGCTGCATTAGATGACAGAAGCGGCTGGCTACAGAAAAAAATAAAAAACTTAATATTCGAAAGAAGGGCAATATGATGTATGCGTGAATATCTATTTAAGCTTCTTTTTCTTATGCCCCTTCTTTATAGGACGGAGCCAGAAGAAAGAAAAGATGAAAGATGAGCTCATATTTTTGCATAAAATTGACTTAGCAAAATCATCCTAACGAATATATGGGCCTAGTTTCTGATGGTGGAAAAAAAGAGCCAAAACGAACCAGAAAAAGAAACGGCTTTCATGTGCTAAAGAAGAGTTTTCCGAAAAATGACAAGCAATGTAAAAAACTACATATAAATGAAGTGAAATGAATGGAAAGGACCGGCTTTGGTTTTTCAGTCAATTTATAGCTGTACCGTAGGATTTCTTGGAACAAGTCATTATGATTTTGTATTCACAGGGAGTATACTTTTGTGGACTTTTCCATTTTATTTCTGTAAATTCTAAAAGCTTAAGGAAATAAATGGGAGAAGCCATTTGTTTCTATTTAAAGGCTTTGACAACTTTTAGCAATAATGTTTTCCGCTGGATGATTACATTCGCCAACATTTAAGTCGTACGTCATCACACTACCGTCATATTTCAATGGTCAACTTTCAAACTGTTGAAAACAGCATTAGAGACTACAGGATTATAAAATTTTCATTCTGACCTCGGTATTTCTATATATACCCTGGCTGATTTTTGACTCTACAAATAAATACCAGATTGCCCCACGAAACTCCACTTTCACTCTAAATTGGAGAAAAAGGTCTTGTTCAAAATGTAGGATCGTAGCAGTGCTGTAAAATTTAGAGGTAAATCGATCCTTGTTGCAATAAAAATCGTGATGTTAGTCTTAAAATGAGACTCTCAATCCATTTCAGAATTTCCTTCAGCTTCGTCGACCCCCATCATTTGTGATTAAACCCAGTTGAGTAAATACTTCGTCGTTTCAAACATGCTACTCCAAACTTTCCTCAAGGCAGTAAAATGCCGAGACAGAAGATGGAGAGCCGAGAACGAGATTTACTCTAAAGACGGATATATTTTGCTTGTACTCATTCTTCACTTTACTGATACTGATGGAAACTAAGCAGCGGAAAAGTGAAGCCCTTTATATATCCCAATTTTTCCTTTTTACTCACTATCCACTCCACACTGTACATTAGCAACACGTGCGCTATCTATCTTGAGACAAACTTGGCGTTTTTACAAAATTGGATTAAAATAGCATTTGGCACATAAAATACTGCAAAAAACTATCAACAACAGACTCCATTATCCTACATTCATACAGAGTCACTAAAATCCATTCGAGCCAGGATGATCTTCAAATTTGCTGTTTGCTTGGAAAATATATTACTGTAAAAGAATCCGGAAGTAGCTCATCTTACTTTTATCCATTTACATCATGTCTGATAATGACAATACCGCATTCCTACATACGTTAAAATCCAGGTTATTACAAACAATGAAGTGTCTCGCCTTTTTTTGGCGAGCTGTTGGGTAAATTTCCTTGTATATTTTTTTAGCATTCTATTCAAACACTTTAGACATTAGCACCCCAGATTAAAGCTTATTTTTTGGTTCTCTCTTTTACCAGGATTTTAAACTAATGAATGAGCCAGGGCCAACCCGCTTAGTTTACCTCCCCTAGACAGTATTAATCAATTGGATAATTTTCAAGTAATTAATCAAAATTTAATGGGTCACCAAGACCGAGACTTAAATATAGAGACAATGAAAATTTCGCTTTTGTTAAACTTCTCAAGCTGACGGGGATATGGAACTTAATTTATTTTCTTCTAACTGTCTCTTTCATTCTAGTATTTCCGCTAGTTGGAGCGAAGCACCGGCTATGGATCCAATTACCACATTCCTCGGTGTGCAATCAGTCGTAGAACGCCGTGTGTGCTCGATGCGAATTTCATAACTCAAAATCATACTGCGATTCATTATTTACAGCAAGTGTACTTGGAAAAACCCGGCTCCGTTCCGTCTCCCTCAGAAATCTATACCGTGACCAACTAAAGTCAATTTTGACAAATTCAGTTGGAAAGTTGGACAGACGGTGGAGTGTGAAACATGGCTTACACATGTACATTTAACTTCATATTTTCTTCGTCGATGCGGAACCCCCATTTCTGTTGGATTTCTCGGTAATCTGGTTAGTCGGAAGAACAAAGCAAATCCATTCTATCTATTCTAAATTCTAGGAAAAACTGGGCACATTTTCTATAATGAATATGAATTTCTTCTTGAGTTTAAAAAATACAGAAACGCGTGGGGGTAATAGAGTCAGGGGGAACGGAGGAAAAAACTAAAAACACTACATTCCTCTAATATTCTCCACCACCACACGACTCTCATATTGCTTCTATTATACCACCACAGGAAAAACCCAGGGATTACTATGTATTTGGCATCCCTCATGGCAGTATGCCTTGAAATAGACAAAAATCAACAGTTGAGAGTTTGGATCTTAGCCAAAATCTATTATTTTCTTTGTGCAAATGCAAAATCTACACGAGTTCCAGAGGGGAATCATTATCAGCGCTCAGCCCTGCTCCTTCCATTTTTTCCCTGTTTTTCTCTCTTCTTTTTCCCATTATATCCTTTCTTTTTCGCACTGGGATATAGAAAAAAGGAGTAGACTTGTAAGCTCTCTTTTCTACCCGACTTGATATTATGCAGTTTACACTATATTCATTTTACGTAGCAAGTGCATACACGAGTTTGCACTAAAAAATCAAAGCTGTATGGGCAAACTTGCTGTACGCTATAATTCCTCTTCACAATCCCCTTCCAGAATACATATTTAGCTTTCAGAATCGAATTATTCGGGGCGATATCTGTTTCAGAGTAACATTCATCTCTGGTGAGTTTGCATACATGTGCGGAATAATGCATGTTTTCCCGTATTCAATTCCCCTCTTGCGTTACATTATTTTCCCGAGAGGAGAGAAAAGAGAAGATGGCTAGCACCACCGCAACATCCTCCCGTGTCAGATATGAATTAGGCATATGAATGTATGCAGCAAAAAGCAGACAAGAACTTATGTGTGAAGTTTTATCACACGTTGAAAGTGAACGAGTAGTAAGTTAACTGAGAACAGATGAATACTGGATTGAATGGAGGAGCATGTACTACATGGATGTTGGGAAAACGAGGAAAAGGATAAAAGATTATGCTCTCCAGCCCCAAGCCATTAAAGCCCATTACAATTCAGATTCTGATTCAAATTCTCTCTCCTTTGGGTTAACAACACGTGAATAGGTTATGGGTTATTCTTCATTCATAAGTGTTATACTGTGAGAGATATTGATATAAAGCTGGTAGGTTTTTGCAAACTTTTACAACAATAACCACAATGTGTGTTGAACCGAATTCCAATGAACATGAGCTCCTAATGTTTCTCAATGAACAAGAATGTCTTTGTTTAAAGGACGTAAATGGTGTGCATCAATAATGAATGGAGAAAAAAGTCCTCATTCTGTATGTATTGCACGTTATAAGTGCAATGAATTCTGAGCCCTACGCGTAGGATCATGACTCAATGTATACTTGAATCTCACTTGTAAATACATTGAGTTCTAAGATGGTGAAAATCAATGATTTTGGAAGCCTTACAACTACTATTTTACAATACAGCAAGTAAGCATACTACAAACTAAAATCTTACAAACTAGAAAAATAAAAACAAACAAAGAAATTTAGCGAGTGAGGTGGGCAAGATGAGGAGAATTTGAGGGAGAGTGCATCCCTCCCGGATAGCATTGTGGAGGTTGAGGATCCGATGGGTAATGATAAAGGACATTGGAGTTGGGACTGGGGCTATGTGGGAACATCATGCCACCACCTGCGCCAGGGCTGGAATAATGGTTATTGTTCAATGGTGACCCATACATAGAGGGGGAATGGTGAAGCGGTCCTAAGCCTTGAGGGGGAGCTGAATAAGGGCTCGAGCTAAGTCTTACTTTTGTATCTCCATGATCTGAGGCATTTGGAAACAAAAACAATTGAAAATAAATTCATTGAAATCATTCTTCCGCATCGGAAATCAAAAATGGAATGCACGCTTCCTTTCCCATTAAATATTAACATTCTACTTTTTATACAATAGTATTTTTTCATGTTTGATTTATATTGTTAGCTCAAATAACTAGATGAATTTTGAGATAAATTATTCTTTGAGCTTTTTATAAAATATGCGAGTTCCTAAAGAGTCACAGTCTTTTTGAGAGGAATACTTCTCTCTAAACAGTAAAATCCAAAGATTATTATATCTAAAATCTCTGCTAGTAGAGGAACACGCACGTAAACCATATGACTTCTTTTGGCACATGTGTCATCTTCGATTCACCTCTACAAACGTATCATATCTCATGACATGAAATAATATCATGTCATCTGTCAGCCTGATCCCACACTCGGCTTTTTCTCAATATATTCCATGTGCATCTTGTGGTCCACGTTTCATTCTCGTCGTCTCTCTCTCACACAAAGAAAAAGCGATAGAAAACGCAGAGACGCAGAAAAATAAAAAAAGAGCGTGAGTCCACGAAGAACTATAGCTGTACACACATTTGAGCTGACAAAGCGCCAGCCCGACTGACAATTGACATGCAGACTCATCAAATCAAACACGAGTTGAGTGAGGAACAGACAGAATGAGGGCCTAACATGGGGACCGCTCATTTAATCATTCCTTTTCTCCCTTATCAAATGGAAAAGAGGTAGGCAGAATTCTCTCACTGTAAACAATCGGTCTTCGCATAACATTACAGATGCCTGCCTTCACTCACCCAGCTATTCATATCAATTTTAAACCCATTTATGAGAACAAGAACAGCAAAGAAAGCAGAAAAAGAAGGACATAAGAGCACTCCTCTGGCTGAGGCGGATGGATAGTAAATCTAAAACAATGCTAAATCGGCACAAGAATGAGCCTTACACGCTTCTCTCTCTCCTTCAGTAAAATAAACATGGCCACTTTACTTTAATAGTCTTAGAGTAATTTTTCATTGAATTTGATATGCCCAGAGATAATCACATGAGTAAGTACATTCACTAGTCCCTTGAGCGACTATTATTCATCTAATCTTCATGATATATAACGTATGTAATATGAATGATGGTTAATCTGATGAGAAAAAACCTGCTGCTGCTGTTCTTCGGGAAAGAAACAACATCAGCGAGAAGGTGTACATCCTGCACACATAACTATACATATAATATGCTAATAAGTCAAAAAACACATCCCAGTCAGCTTATACTTATTGCTTTTTGCTACTTTCAAGCCCCTTTCTAACGTTTTTCTTGGTCTTCAAGTTAATAATATGTGCGTGGGCGGTTGAAAGTTGAGTAAAGGCTTGTGATCTGTGAAGTGTTAATAGCCGATTACCTAAACAATGAAACTGAGTTTCTAAGTTTCGTACAATAAGCACGTTTTAGAAATCCCAGGACTCGAAAAACTTGACTGCAAAAATTCTAGCGTATTTTGAATATTAAAAAAAACTTTTACTTTTTAGAACAATGCCAAACTAGAAAATATTAAAACTATTTTTCACACTGACAAATTCGTTAAGAATAATCACTTTTTTGTTTTTTAAAGAACATGCATCGCCATGTTATACAAGGGCGCAAACATTGTTCTCTTCAAATGACAGGAATCCACCAATAAGTATTCCAGTACCAGTTCATAAAGTGACCATATGGTCACAAGAATGAGCAAGGGTGCCGGAGTGAATTGAGATGCAACTTTTTGCCCCCTACCACCAATCTGTAATTTTATTATTATTACACTCTTCTCAGGTTTCCTGTTACATTCATGCATTTAGGAAACCTCATGCTGATGACTAACTCAAGTTGCCTTCAAGCAGCTAAAAGATTCGACATCATCATCATCAGCAACAAAACAACAACCACACGGATCCCGAATACTCTTAGAATAAAATGCAATGCATGTATACAACATACACCAGCATCGTTTCTGATAACCACTGCATTGTACTACAGCATCATCATCGTCATAATCGTTTTCGTATCTTTATTCAACCTAACAACATGTTTCAGTTTTTTTTCTTCCTCATCATCATCATTCTCGATCTCCCACAAGCAATCTGAATTCGCCTTTGAATCAAGAATCTGCCTCACAGCCTCCGACCAAATGGAAGGAACATTACAAAATTCGCACCATCATGGTTTGGAAATGTGGCGAAAATCGGATTCACTCTGGGTATTACCTAATGAAATTCATATAGACGGACCGAGCTCGTTTGAAACGTATATATGAATTATAAACAAACTCAGGAAATAAATTGGATAAGGAAAATTTTTAGATTTGCTTAAAATTCCCAGGATTAGGAATGCACACACTAATAGCGAGAAAAGGTGTATGCGTAATATCTTTGCTTCGTATTCACCGTCACCTTGTTGCGCGTGTCTGATGTTCTAGGTAATCTCTCAAAAGCAAAAATACAAACACGGTATCCAAGATAGGGCTACATTTTATCAAAATAAATGGTACCTTTCAGTGAAAAGCCGACGTTGGGCATAATTACATGTATCAGAATTGCAGTCAGGCGACATTCCAGTATTTTTATTGGGCTCTATCTTTAGTATTCATCTAGATTTTCAGCTTTTTCTAAACTTTTTTCCGTCTTCTGTACTTCCAACACTAGCACTCGTGGCAGCGATGGTGGGTAACAAAAAAAAGCAACCACACGCTCCAATGGCTTGTAGTTTGTAGGAAGTAAGAGACCAGCGAGCTGAGAAATGTCTCTACTATTTTTTTATTTTTTTACTACGATCAAACGTTTCTCCAGCTTCTATCGTATTTATCCCGTAGTATACTTGCATTTTTTCTTCATCTAAACTTGCTGCTCACCGTGACGTGCTCACAGTTACATTGAGTTTCTCCTTCTTACAATGAAATATCAAATGAAAAAAAGAAGAGTGTGGGGAGTGTGCATGAATACAGCTGTGGAAGAAGTGCTGACTTTATCAAATCTGTGGATGTGGAATAAAGAGTATATGTACTTCTACTTCATTTCTGAACTGTATCATAACGTTATACATATATTTCCCGTTTTTCGAAAGAATCTATCGTAATACAAAGTAAGCATAATCTCGAATTGGAACTAGTCCAGCATCAGAACGTGATACACGAATTTAAATGCTTTACAATGAGTGAAGCGGGGACCTGGTCCTGTTCAAACATCAATACAAAGTGTAACTGCTGATGCCAGGATTAAAAAGGGACATAAATTATGTTTTCATAAGGAAACGTCTGTTAAGTACACATTTGAATGTATAATGCCCACGTTAAAGAAAACTTCATCATCGAAACTTGAAACATTTATTACCAGAGTTCCTTCTGCCGTCAGACATTAATTCAAGATGACACGCCACCGCCAATGAATCATGAAGGATTCCAATGCAAAAGTGTACAGTCAACAGTGACCACCAACCTCCCAGAGTTTAACGGCACGAGAAGAGGAAAATGTAAGAAATTTTATTTTTTCAGATATTGGCCAACCAACCGTCCTAGGTCCCAACCCCATTGATTTATTTGGCCTTTATCCTAGTCGGACTTGGCATTGTTTAATGATGATCAACGGACGGGGTGCAGAGCATAAATAATAATGCACAAACCGATTTGATACGGAAAAGGAAATTCTTCAAAGCCACTGACAACATTGACTTTACATGAGACGATGAACTGCACCGTCCACTAATGCACACAACTTATATTCCACATTTACATTTGTGTTCCCTCACGGGGCTGGGTTGAAACAATTGATTTCTTAAAAAAGAAAAATTAGCGAAGAAAATCGCTTCTCGTGAGAATAACAAGGGAACGTCATACTCCTAAAATACAATACACATGACATCAAGGAGGAATTAAAAGTTCAAAGATTCATGCAAATCATTAGAAAGCCTTTGAGCGAGTATGTGTGTGTGCATGTCATTTTGGGATAGTCATTCTTACGGATTCGTACTTTTCTTACAGACGACGTCAAAAACTTTTTTCGGCCATTATGATACGATAAGTATCTTGTGTTCCTGGATTTAACAGCACCGTTCTAACATGCATTATCCCTTCATGAATACATTATTAAAATAAGTCTCCTACGTAAAAATTGCTTACTGTTCGTGTTTACTAACAACGTGGGTATCACTAATGAGCCTTTCATGATCTGCGAAGACGTTGCCCCAGCCCTAACCGAATATTACCTGACTCTATTGTGCTCTTTCTACTCTACTCTCCCATTCCATTGTAAAAACACTTGCCTTTGGGAAGGAAAAATGTTATTTTTCTGCATTTATATGAAAATGTTTGAAGAACTGAAGTACAAAATTTGCACTCGAGATAGGCAGCCATGCTAAGTGGTGTTTTCGTATAACATGTTGTCTTTTCTCGCAAAATGTGACGTGATGTGACACGGTACTTTTTTGCATAAAGATAGCCACTCTAACAAGCAAACCAAGCAGGCCAAAGTAGGTGCTACAGCCATTATCTCGATGTTAAATACTACACATACACATTCATTAAATTAGCCAGTTGTCGTCGTTTCTCCTTCTCGTGGGTGGACACATGCAAGCCAGTTGCGAGCGTGGAGATAGTGGAGGATCGAGTGACGAAATCCGCTCTCTTCATGATATCCGTCTTGTGGGCAACATTTTTTTAAAGAAATACAGAGCTCAACCCAATAATTTCGCATTCGCAACGGAAAGTCATAATATTCCGCCTGCCTGCCTCGGCTTGACTTGAAAGTGTTGGTCTGGTCTTTCACTTGACTCTCTGAC
>JAHZNA010000891.1:0-29972 GCA_027743935.1 Sinodicranocentrus sp. ZH6 | reverse complement strand
GATCGGATACATATTATACACAATGCATGTGAATAGTTTGCTTTTCCGCTTGTAATGTAATACGCATAGCGTCAGTAGTATCTAACAAATTTTTTGCTAACATTTTTATCATAGATCCAATCCATGTATCTGACTTTAACATACATACATGGGTATCTCTCATTTTTCTGCTTCACAACTCTCAACTTTTTATTCCCGTATTAAACTAAGTTTGGCTTTTTGGTTTGGATGGATTGCGGTATTTACTTTGTGTAACGCTTGTATATTAACTAGAACACCAGTTCGTTGTACGTTTGATCTTTGTCTAATTGGGGGAGTTGAGATTTATGTTTGAAAGTTTTTATTTCCAAACTAAGGTGTTGTACCTTTTAAATAACTTCGTTGGGACGAATCTCCTCCAGTTAGTGTATTAAAATCAATTTCTAGGATATGTATAGATGTACTAGCTTTGTAATTTTTCGCATTCCGCAAACAAAATACCGTCGTATGCATAGCATTTATGTATGATATGACATGGTTGATCTTTAACTAATTACAAGAGCGCTACATCAAAAAGATTAACATTGAGATAGAGATTGATGATGACTACTAACTTTGAATGTGCTAAAATTGACAAGATTCCGCGAATTGACTGAAATGATTTTATTGCAGTTTTGTTTTTTCTGATGTGTTATTTGTACAATGAGATGGGCTTTTGGAATTTATCGTACGTTTCCCTTCATTCGGCTATAGTTATATATTAAATGTTGTCTGGGTAAAATCTACAGGTGGTACTAATGTTCCAAATGTTGAAAGTACTGGAACTAACTTGGAACGAAGTCCAAGTGGAGGATCATTAGGACGGAATCAAAGCGGTGGAAACCTCGAGAATGGAGAAAATCATCCGCTCAAGGTTAGAAATGAAAGAACGAACGAATTAAAATACAATCCAGAGGTAATTTCAGAGTTGAGGTTGAGCCCAAAGAAAAATTAGAAAAGTTACTTGTATGACTTGTAATATTATATGCCATATGCAGACGTATTCAAAGTATTATTGCGATTTTAGTACATTGTTCTTGTACATGTTGTAACCTAAAAGCGTACCACCCATTGCATTTTCGTAAACCCACCAATGAACGTAATACCCAACATCCTACTTGGTGCCGATACTTGACAATTATTAACCCAGCCGAACACAAGATTAAATTCAAACACAAAGTGTTCATCAAAACATTTGCATACCCTTATGTATTGTGTTTCCGACGGTGTGGAGAAAAGTTAGTGCTTTTGCTAAGTTTTCAAGTTTCGTGATCGAGGGGAAAAATATTTATCAATTAGGAAGTCACATATACGTGCATGACTACTAGCATTTTTTCATAATGACAATTGTTTGACAAAGTAATTTATATTCCTGTGAATTTTAGGGGAACACACATTTTATGCGAAAGATTCCTGCCGGTGCTGAAGCTTCAAATATCCTGGTTGGTGAAGTGGATTTCCTGGAGAAACCTCTTTCAGCCTTTGTTCGCCTTGCTCAGTCGGTACATTTGGGAGATCTGACTGAAGTACCCGTTCCAACACGCTTCTTATTTGTTTTGCTGGGCCCTATGGCAAGTTAAATCAATTGAATCTCAATGCTCATAGATTGGAAATTCGATTCATATCTCTGTATTTTTCAAGTCCACAAAAATTAACTATTTAACCGTGTATAGGGTGGAATAAGCCGTTATCATGAAGTCGGTCGTGCTATGGCCACTTTAATGTCTGATGAAGTTTTCCACGATGTAGCGTACAAAGCCAAAAATCGGGGTCATCTCTTAGCAGGAGTTGATGAGTTTTTAGATGCTGTTACGGTTTTGCCTCCTGGTGAATGGGATCCCAGCATACGAATTGAACCTCCTGCAGCTATTCCATCACAAGTAAATGAATCAAATATTTTTTTCGTATATTATTGCGGTTTTTCTTTGTATATAGAAAACGGATTAACAATTATTATGAATTAACTGACGTGTTTTGCAAGCTTATATTGTTAATTAACATTCCAGGACCCCAGAAAACGACCAGAAGCTCCAAAGGATGAGGTAAATACGGAAGAAGAGGAAGAGAAGCTAAGGGAAGAATCAGGCCTAACTAGAACAGGAAGGCTATTCGGAGGCTTGATGAACGACATAAAAAGAAAAGCCCCATGGTTAGTTAAAAGGAAAACTCTTGCATTAAGCTAAGCAACTCGTAACCAATCTATATAACTTTATGGGCAAAATATTACGTACCTCTTTTGCACTTCTAATTGCTTCAGGTATATGTCAGACTTCAAAGACGCTATGGCCACACAATGTCTGGCTAGTTGGTTGTTTCTGTATTTTGCTTGTCTCACACCCATCATCACATTCGGTGGTTTGTTGGGAAAGGCGACCCATAACAACATGGCAGCTATAGAGTCGCTCGTTTCAGGATTTGTTTGTGGCCTTGGGTATGGTTTCTTTTCCGGCCAGCCACTGACAATTTTAGGATCGACAGGGCCTGTTTTGGTGTTTGAAACAATTCTTGTGCAATTTTGCGAGTAAGTATTTGATGTAGGGCAAACAGTGTGTGTATGAATTTGCCAATACTTTAGTGATAATTAGAACAGGGGCAAAAGCAACATACATGTTTTTCATCTCACTTCTCTTTTTAGGAGCCATGATTTGATCTATTTGGAATTCCGGCTGTGGATTGGTGTGTGGGTATCATTTATTTTATTCATACTTGTGGCGCTGGATGCCAGTGCCTTTGTGTGTTACATCACGCGTTTCACGGAAGAAAATTTTGCTACACTCATTGCATTGATTTTCATGGTGGAGGCAAGTCATTGCCTATTTTAACTTTTTTGATGCTTACCATATACCTAAATGCATGACCCTTATTAACAAAAAATAATTGTTTTGTAGGCGGTCAAAAATGTTGCGGAAATTGGCAAAAAGTTTCCTATAAATAAACACGCTGGATACACATCTGGTTATTCTTGTGAATGTAAGCCAAACGAGAGTTATTCTGCGAACGTAAGTTGGGATGAAGTGAAATTCTCTGAATGTGTCAAGGCTGTAAGTAACATATTCCTAATGTAAAACTTTTTCTGCCCTGGCTAAATGTCTCCATATCTCATTTAGTTGATGAATAAAATGGTTGCAATCATATGTTATTAGCCATTCCATGGTGAACTGGTTGGAAGTGGTTGCAAGTATTTCCCGGATGTATTCTTGATGTCTGTTCTATTGTTCATTGGAACCTTTCTCATTGCTATCGTGCTCAAGGATTTTAAAAATTCTTCCTTTTTCCCAGCAAAGGTATCATTTTATAATACGTTACTTTTGAAGAAAACTGCGTTGCACAGGATGAAAAATCATTGCTCATTTTGTTGTTTGTATCAAAGGTGCGCTCTATTATAAGCGACTTTGCCGTTGTGATTGCTATAATCAGTATGTCAATTGCTGATTTGGCTATGGGACTGAGAACCCCGAAACTTCAAGTACCTGAGAGATTTGAGCCCACGTTACCCTCTCGAGGCTGGTTAATCAATCCTTTTGGAGGAAATCCTGTATGGACATTGATTGTGGCACCATTGCCAGCCCTTCTCGCTACTATTTTAATCTTCATGGATCAACAAATTACAGCAGTCATTATCAATCGTCATGAGCATAAACTCAAGGTAAGCAATATGCATGCTATAGTAGAAACTGGTATAACGTAAAGATGAATCTGGGAGCAGTCTATACTCGACGAGATTTTATCAATTTTGTATTACTCGTTGGTTATTTGTATGATACTGATAATTTTCCTCTAAATTATGATACTGATTCTCTCGGTTACAGGTCCCATTATTGCGAGTTCATGTATTTACAATAATACAGCTAGCTTGTTTAATAATGCTATGGCTAATCAAATCATTTAAGTCTACCTCAATTCTATTTCCACTTATGGTTAGTGACAGCAAATTCCAAATTTAGTGTTAGTTATTATTGAAACAGGAGGAACGAATGTCGATATTAACTAAATGATTTGAATTTCAGTTAGTAGTTATGATTGTTGTCAGAAAACTTTTGGATTTCTTTTTCACCCAACGAGAATTGAAGATTTTGGATGATGTTATGCCTGAAAGTACCAAAAGAAAGCAAATAGACGAGGAGCAACAAAAAGCAGATCTTGAGCACCATGACGTAAGAATTTTGTTTTTATTCAATATCCAAAATTGCTGTGGTAGTGTATTTTTTAAGCATTAAAATGTAGTGTCGAATACTTTAAGGCACTGCAGAGATTGCCATTTTATACTCTCCATTGAATGAGAGATTGTGTTTGTTCTGTAACTGTAACATAAGACAATACAGATTGATGTTTGAATTATTTGAAGCAAAAACCAAAAAGCCATGTAAAAACATTGCCTTCTAAAAAGCACAGTTTGGCGTGTTTTTTACCCTCTGCTAAGTCGTGCGTTAAACGAAATTGTCCGGTTTTAATGTGTTGGTTTTTAATTTTGCTTTATTTTCAAAGCTTCCTTTGATCGGGTAGCTCATTAATTTCATGCAACTTACTGAACAGAAGTTAAACGTAGAATAATAGAACGCAATAACATTCTATATTTTTGAAGTTCTATACATTTGTGAGTCAAAGTTTTAGTTTCTAACCATGACTCTACTCTTACAAGCAATACTAATACTAGAAATCAATCGAGATCGAGACAAATATATTCTGATAGATTTGGGTATGGAATTAACGATGGTGAAAAGCGTTTTCCAGAATGGGCATTGGTTTGATTGTTATTTGAAAATTAATTATTTTGTTACCATGGTGAGGTCCTATTCATATACAGGAAATTAAATGTCAAAACTTTTTTTTTGCAAAAATGAATAGTCCACAAAAAAGTCGTACTTGCAGTTTACAATTGGTCGAAATTTATAACCGTATGGATTTATACTAACTTTCTTTTGTTTTGTATGCTGGGCCGGAATGCTCACTTTACACGACTGTAATTTCTAAATGGTTTGAAATTTTCGTATGATGTCAATTGCAAATTTGAATAACTTTTTGTGGACTTGCAACTGCAAGTATACAACAATAATAAAAATTTGAACTTAAATAGTTACCAGTATATGAATAGGACCTTACCATGGCAATAAAAATAAAACGTTGAAAACCACTCGAACCACCACCACCCTTAAACTCCGCCCTCATATACGACTAAAGCTTCAATAACGAATGTTTTTTGTATAGGATTTTCTATATTATTCAACGCCAAATATGGTTGTATTTTGGCCCAATTAGACCCAAGGGTCACGCAAACACACATGAACACAAAAGGGTATTTCAGTAGCTCTCGTTTGAACACAGTTCTCGGGCTAATAATTATTTTTAAACGACAATTAAACTAATATCCATTTATTTATTCGAATATCGAATCTATATTTGCATATTTTATTATGACAACATTTGTCTCGATCGATTCCAAGTCAAAAGTAGGTAGGATTGCTTGTGTAAGTGAAGCAGCCATTTAAAAAGCAAACAAGTGAATTATTATATTGTCGTACCTGCTAATGTTTGTTGGCTTCTGTTTGTATGTTCCTGGGTCGGGTCAACCTGTAACGCAGAAGGACGAGGTGTGTGTATTTTTGATTTTAACAAGTTTTTTTCTTTTCGACTTAAATGCTTACTGTGCAGATTTGTCGAATTGTCCGAATGATGCTTAAACTTGCTTATTACGTTGATTTATTTAAGTGGTCTCCTATGTACTACTGCTGAAAAAAGTGGACTCATCTTTGGCGTTGAAAATTGCTTGCTTTACCCTTAATCGCACAAATTTTGATGTACCTTTTCTAGAAGCTCGGTATCGGAGAATCAGGAAACTTAGCTATTCCACTGGCAAACGGAAACGTTATGAAAATACCCTTAAGTTCGGTGAATATAACAGAGGAAGTAAACAAAACCGGTTTGTGGAAAACAGTCAACAATGTCAACGCCAAAGAGGCGCCTACAGGCGGCGAAAAGGAGAAGTCAAAGGAGAAAAAGTAAGAGATGCTTTTAATTTTTCAATCTGTAAGGATATTTATTAATACTGCATAGGGAATGTCGCGTTCATGTATTGGAAACCCTTTGCCCTCATTCAAGCTCGTGCTTATTGCAGTATTGCTTGATTTGCTAAATTAGGCTGCACAATTTGATTCCCTTCAAGTTCTACGTTCTACGCATTGGAATTGTTTAAATGTAAAGCGGGCTGAAATGCTATGACTTGTGTTCTATGGAATCTTGTCTTGATGAGTTGTTGATGCATCATAGAGCTCTTTATATAGAAGCATGGCCATCCTTAGCATGGAAATTGCATGCACAATTGCACAAATTTACGTTAACCATTATGTAGAAATAATTCCTATACCTTTTTCATCACCTTTCACTTTCTCCTGCATGGTTCATCATTAGAAATTAGAAAGGTAGAAATTAGCTTAGCTTACCATCGTTTCCATTAAAAGTATGTTCAAAAAAATTTTACAAGTTTATTTTGATTATTGATTTTAGCAGCTCAGGCGAACAGTCTAATGTTCCCTCTGTCACTGTGTCAGACTTTTCTGGAATATCAACTGCCGACACAAAGCTATGACGCTGGCTGAATGTAGTTCTCAATCTCAAGCACATACCCATTGAATTAAAATCGCCTTTTAGTTATATAGTTTAGTTTCCTTCTCAAGCATTTATTGAAATGGAGTTTGTTAGAGATAGGCAAAACTGAAGGCTTTATAATAGTTACTTCACATAAGAATGTTGATGCTGGATTGTTTATTGTACTTTGCACTATAACATTATCTCGGGGTAGATTTATCTCTCATTTTCATTTTCCCATTTACCTAAAATTTAAAAAAGACGGTGAAGGGTTTGAGTGATGCATTTCATCATATGTAGAAGATCAAGAATATTTTAAGCCGTCAGTTTCTTCCGGTGAATCTATTATTCTCATAATCTAATCGACTATGCTTTTGTCCTAAACTCCAGTAGGGAAAAGAATGCTAGAAAGCGTGGAAACAAGAAGGATGCCTTGAGTGACGACGAAAAACGTCGTCTTTCTACCATGTGTGAAGAAGAAGAGGAGGAATCTGGGATTACAATTAAGGTAGAACATGCTCTTTGACGTCAGTCTCACCCGTAGAGAATCAGTTAGTCGCTAATAAATGATAAACGTTATTCTGTATCGTTTTTCTTATTATTTTATCCGTTATGTTATTAGAGTAGTTTTATGGTTTGGAGATTTAATTAATATTGTTTTATGTTACGAATGACAAAAAGCTGCTCCAATTCACGAAATATACAATTGTAAGTAGTATACATTGTAGATTACTCTAGTTGCATTTTCAGTAACTGAAATTGGTAGTAATTTGTAACTAACATTCAGAATGAATCTGCAAAAACAACGCGATGTAGCATTTTCAAAATTCTGTCCAAGTGGGGTAGAATTCTGAGTAAATAGTGTCAATGTTATAATAATGTTTACTGCGTTGATGATGCGATTTTGTATGCGCACTTAACTCACAGTTCAGTTGATTTTCCTGCGACTATCAACTATTGAAAGAATGTCGCATTGTTTAAAAATGAATTTTATGATGACTATACATTACCATTTATTTTGTATTAAGCTCATTATTACCTTCTTTGAAACTTATGAATTTAACGTTATGTCATAAAATCTAATGTTTTAGTGAAAATCATGTGGTCTTCGCTTCAAGAGTAAATCCAATCGATCGAAAAATCATGTATCGTTAATTTAACCCCATAAAATATTGGACGGTTTGAATGACTGTAGTATGATCCAACTTACTTAGCAAACAGCCATGCCTATGATACTATGTACTATGTACATACTATGATAATATGTACAATGATACTAGATTAAATCTTTTGTACGTTTTATCAAATCATTTGAGCTGTTGTTAGTAAAAGCTTAAAGGGACCATTTATAACGGTGTCGCTAATTTTTCACTCAAAATTAAAGTCAAAAGGCACATCAAAAATCACATTATGCTTCTTACTACACAATTAAGCATTTCTTGTTTTTACTATTTTCCAAAACAGGATTCATTGAACCAACTTAATTTAATTGGTGATACGTTATTTATGGTTACAAATTCTGGACTTACTGCATCCATTTGGTTATGAATTTTATTAACGTTGCTTATTGCTGGTAAAAATGTAGTATTATCAAATCAAAGAAATCTAATTGTGTATCTCGTAATCTGCCCAGCACGTAACTGTTTGTTATAGCGTTATTGGAATAACTAATGCAAATTATCGTTATTTTCTTTAGCTGGTCATTACACAGACTGTACTTACAAAATATTATTTTGTGTGTGTGTTCGATTACTTCGAGTTTTAATAGTACTCGAATTTAAAAGTTCAGGTATTTACAAACTATTTCTGTGGACTAATTTTTACTGGCCCTTTGATTGAATAAATTATTGAAACTTCGCCATACGGAAAAGTAAAAACTACTGCCTTTGCAAGCACGAAATTCTCACATGTTATATTGCTACTGTGACTGTTAATTTTTTTTCAGTTTTTATTCAGCTTTTCACTAATTTTTCATAGCACAGCCAAACAGCATCAATTTCAGCCTCAATATACAGAAGGAGGAATCTGCTGAATAAATGATAAATAACTAAATAATTCTAGTAGCTACTTATTATTTAATAAAATTAATACTACGCTTCAAAGCCCATTTTGCGTTTTCGCTTGAAGCAAATGCAGCCTTCTAAACGTAACATGCAATCGTTACGCCTAACGGTTGTAATTAATTGACATCATTAATATGTACATAAGGTTTGCTCCTCCTGAGTAATAACTAATTCGCAGTACTTTTTAAGGCGCCGTAAACATTGATTTCAGTATCAGGAAAAACCATGTTTGATACCTACCTTTCCCCATTTATTAATTATTGCTGCTAAATTGTGAAACCTTCGATCTTTCAAAAATAGCCATGTGTTTGCAGAGTTTTGAGCGCGAGTCCCACTTTCTGAAAGAATACTTGAATAAAACTATTTCCATTTTGTATTAATGTGTAACTAGGTTGGAATACCAAATCCTTAAAAGAGAGCATCGGAATTCTCAAGAATGAAGTTGCTGTCTTCTCTTGATGATGACACGCAAGTTAATTGTTTGAAGATCTACAAATACGTGCACACTTTAAGTATGTTACTTGGCTTGGATGTATATCATGTGCGTACAAAATTTGGAAGCATCTGAATTGTGAGTTGAATCTACTTCGTAGTATAAATAGCCGCACCACTTGAATACAACGCGATAAATTTGGAAAGCAAGAATCGAATGACGAAATTGCCAAATGCCAACGTGCGCATTGGAAGATCAACATGGCTGTTGATTAAGACGGATGAACCTGACTTTATGGAAGTTTCATTTATGCTAGTGTTTCTTTTTTAAATTTGCCATCTGTTTACGGTGTCTTCATAGCATCTTGCATCTAGACTTCTTGAATTCTAGACTGTATAAACTTGAATACACAAGCTTGCACATCACGCCATTTATTAAAGTATAGAAAATGTACATATAACATTATAGTATTTACATAGCTTTTGAGTAGATTCTATAGGAAGCTTTGAATTGAATCTCGTCATGTAAGTAACTGTGAATGTAAACGTGCATAAACATGTGAAAATTTACATAGCTGTCTGGAAGATTCTATATAAGAATAATTTAGCTAATTGTTCTATGAAATCTGTAGTCTGTAGTCCCAAATGATCCGGATCTTATCTTATCTATCCTAACAGATGGTTGCTCCCAAGGTGAATTCGAAATACAGCTCAGAAACTCCGGTGTGAATGAAAGTGTATATGCTGTGGGTGCGCAATTTTACTCATAGGTTTCAGGCTGACTGCTTATTAGCAATCGCATCAATCAGCCTCTCGGAAAAAGCAGCCTTAGTCGATCAAAAGTTCCCTCAAACCAAGTAATTTCCCCTCCACCCCAGGAACTAACCTACCTTTACTCGAACTACTATCAATTATAAAATCATCTATTTTCGTCATATAAGAATGAATTTTGTTAGCTCAAAAATGAATTTACTAAATCTTGTCAAAAAGTAGCCTAATAATAGAGTTATATAGTAGTTAGAGCTATTTTATTTTACATTCATTCCTAATATGTAAAATAGTAGCTTGTACTTAAATTTTGTACATTAATAATTAAGTGGTTCGGTTCCTGCAAAAATCCTAATTGTTGGTATTATCTTGTATGCGTTAAGGACTAGTTGATCTGTCGTTAAATACTTGTATCAAGAAAGTTTAATGAAACATCCGTTTTCATGACGTGTTGGTTATATTCCAAAAACCACGCTATTAGCTAATTTGGCGAGATAAAAAATTATATTTAGCGAATTTCAGAAATTTAGCAATCTTGAAAAACAATATATGCAGTTAGTAATCCATCTTCTCGAGCCTTGTTTTTGTAGACAACCGAGATTGCCAGTTTTTACTAGTAAGTTTGTAGGAGTATTGTTATCTTATACATACATTCATACTACAGTTCAGAAACGTGATAAATCAACGCAATCCTTGTAATTATTAGAAATCGCAATATCACTGTAAAGGCTATAGCTAGGGCTTCTCAAGAAATGTTGTGCAAAAACCATAAGATTTCGTATAACACAAAACTCTGTAATAATAATTGTTGATGAATCGGGTATAAACTTTGAACCGTTTGATTATCTTTAAATCGCTAAGATATTCAAATACAATGATGAATGATCCGATGAAACTTTAACGAGGTTTAATATATAATATTTTTAGATGAAAAATTTAGACTCTGTCTTCTCTTCGAAAGACATAAAAACCATGTATAAAATGAAGGGAGATATGTTGTACGCCAGGAAAAATGTGCGTTTTATTTTTGACGAATGCACAGTGCAAATAGTAATTAGAAAGTTAAGCAAACTAAAATGGGACACGTAATTGAAAAATGTCCGAAGTTAAAATTTCCCAATATAAATTTGATGGCTCCCTAACAATTATTGTCTTTAATGAATTTTGTCGACGAGATCTTATTCTGCTGCTGATACATATGAAACTTCATATTTATAGTCATCTGCATAGTCAAGCAAGGGATTTTTCAACTGCCCTCTTAACGTTACACCTTCACCCGAAATTGGTGTTAAGTAGATTTATGTCATGAGTACAAATGTTATTCATGGATAACGATTTCTTGGAAGTATAAAATACATTTAAGATACTAAAATCCAATATTGAATGTGTACGTTTTGAAGTGAATGGTATATAAATCGCATGTGGGATTCAAACTGGTTTACTGATTCGTTACGTATCAGTAGCCTACTTACTTAGTATTCACAGTTGTCTACCGACTGATATTTAAATTTGCCTAGCTTAGCGATCTTAAAACGTATATCTTATCAACGTCTGATGCCATCTTCTATTTATTAGAAATTGACTTATTCATCATTTAACTTACGATGAATTTAAAATGTCATGAAAAATATGGCTGCTATAAAGTGAAGCACGAGGTAATTGTTGAATGATGTAATTCATGGATTGTACTACAGCATTGCAATGCGTTTGTAAGCTGACATGCTGCGCTACAAATAAGTAAAGAACGCACTGAAGATAGTTACGATTCTAATTGAAAAGCACATCATCCATGATGAGTGTATTGTAGTTGAAATATTGCCAATTATTCAAAGAAAGAATAAAGAAATATTATAATTGTTACTGAAAAACAGTCTAGCAAGGAGAATTGGTAAATAATAATAAAAATGTAAAGTGATCTCACCTTCATCAGTAGTAGTTCAATAATTACTACAAGTACCAGGTACATATATATACTATATATATACCAGTTAGTAAAACACTTATAAAATAATTGACGAGGAATGCGAAAAGTAACGTATTCATGTAAAGCAATATTTAGTAGTTTGTGGAGGTACTGAAAGTACTTAGGACTGTTTTGTTCAAAAAGACTAAATTTTCAGTGTATATGCAACCTGTGAGAAACTGAGGCGTGTAATGATGTATGAGTTTAAATTATCCGATATAATGGACTGCAATAAGGTTGAACATCACTGGCTTAGTTAACTTACCAAGCGTACAAGCCAAAGTGGCGTTTTTACGAAACTTTAAGCTACACATACGGCAGATCCGTAATTGGCGGAAGAGAAGACTACTTGATTGAATCGACAGAATAAATTACGAGTAAACTCATGATGTAATCTTGGATATCGATTGTAATTTTGTTGATTCAAAGGAAAGATATATGTACTGTTATCTAGCTTGTGTAGTTAGAAAATATTGTTGAAGTGAGAAATGGTGCGTATAAATTCCGAATAAATCAAAATCTTATTGAGGGTTCCTTAAGAAATGTTTATTTTACCACGATGAGCAATGACCATACCGTCAATGCTACACATAATGTTCTGGTGCATAATCTTGTAGTACTCTAATTCATATCTGATTACATTACCAATATCTTCCATGAACATTAAGTAACAGAGAAATCTACACGAAGGTTCAAGATTGGGGTTAAGATAACTATAAAACAAACATCGTAAATAATGGGGCTAGTTTTGAAACTCCCGTGGACAAATTCCTGATTATTATCGTTTTCAGAGAGAGTTTATTTATAACTTTCTCTAGACTAGAAAAGTGCAAGGTCGAATTAATTTTGGAGCCAAGTTCAGAAGTTGCTCATTACATAAAGGTTTATATATAGTGCACGAACGAAGAGTTACGACTACGGCCCGGTAGCATAATTCTTTTTAGCTGTTCTTTCTTGTCATATCAATGATGCATACTAATAATAGTACACTTCTTGCTCATTATAGTTCATGTTCAAAGAGGACGATCGCTTCTCTGGTGTCCGTTTGTCGCCAGTATGCATTGGCTTTTCTTGGCAACGGAATATTTCACGTTTTATTTAAATCTCACGATCTGACTCTCATTCCCTTGTTTCGTTTCAACGAACGTCTCTTTCGTTTCATTTCAGTATTTTATTTGATTCACAGCTAATTAAGTAAGAAGCAGTGGTGGTAATTATGGCAAATCTGCCGAAATTTGAACAAATAAACTCACATAAAGACAAACAACTTAACTTGTTTGTCGGGTTGTACTACACAATTAGTTTGAAAAGTATTCCAAATTGTTTTGTGACTTATGAGGCTGAACCCCGTGAAGACACATATTTGATGCAAGTTGCATTAAGCAACACTGAAGATTACCAACCAGAAGGAATTTTCAGGGATCACGCATTATGGACAATTTTGCCTGCCGGAAATGGAGCGAACGACTACTTTCTCAAGGTTATAAGTCTTCCGGAGGGAATTCTTACTTACAGCCATGGCTTGAGTTGGGGTGGCAGGTAAAGAAGCATAAACTAATTTAAGACATTTTAGTTGTAGATTCTTCTTCACGTTTTATCTTGTAGATATGTTGAGTTGGATTTAAGTCATCCAGAGTATTACAAGCCTGGACAGACCATGCATACCTCATCCCTTTGGCACTTTGAGCCTTGCGAGCTTCCGGACTACTTTACACTCCATAACAGTGACGAGCGACGACAGCCCAACTTTACAACTTTCTCCAATCAGCCGTCTTTAAATGGCCAGCTTATGCAAATCGGCACGAAGGACATCCACGTATACGAGCCCAAAGGATGTTTTCGTAACGATGCTTTGTGGAATTTCCGACCAGCCAATTTTGTCTTGAAGGTGAAAGTTTGCAACTTCGAGTATGAATTGCCTACAGCAAATGAGATGCACGATGCCTCCATCCCAATCCGTATAACAGACGAAATTACCCTTGTAAATGATACTGGCAATTCACACATCGACATTGACGAAAATGTCAAGTTAAACGAGTCCTTTGCTTGCTGTTTTATGCAATCCTTCAAAGTTTTCAAAGAAGAAAACATCAGTGTCGAGTGTGACATTTTGCAAAGGATTTTGGAAAGCTTGGATTCTTCTTTAAATCTGAAATTCGAGAAAGTTACAAATACTCAATGGTGTGCTAATGGCGAGCGGGAATTTCCAATTGCCCAGAAACTGTTACTTTCTCCAGCAGAAATAGCCAATGTAACAGGATACTGTAACTGGATTTTTAATGTAGAGATACCTTTCACTGCCATAGCAGAGGTTCGTGCTACATCAGATGTTGCTTACTGTCCAACGCCAGTGGAGCTTCATCGTGTTAACACAGAAATAAAAGAAATCAAAATTATTGAGTACTTCTTGAAATACGAAAGATTTGCTGGGAAAATTTTACCAAGGAAAAGTAAAAACTCAGATGATGGAGTGATACAATGCCAGGTGAGTGGAAGGATTAAAGCCTGCTTTGGTTTGAATACCAAACTCGAGGTTAAATACAAATAGTTGTGTAGTAGCACTATCAATAGATGGGTAGACGCAAAAATAATACTAAAGTAATCAAATGCAAAATTTGAAATTTCTTTCTTAAATTATTTGCAATTCGCAATAATACGTTTAAACTATGTAATTCATTCACACTTCATTTCATTTCATATGCTATACCATGCTTGCCAGATCTCAAAGTAGATTCTTAGACGAATCAAAATTTACATGGCTTCAAAGATCATTCAGTTGGTTTGAAAAAATGTTACATTGTCAGATGGTGTAATCACCAGACCAGTATTAGTTTAAAACTACTACTAGTTGTGAAAATAAATAAGTTGTACTTGTATTTGTATTCATATGAATTTTTATTTCATGATTCATTGCACACTGGAAAGAATACACCATAATCATACACCTTCAGAATTTACACAATTCAACATGTTGAGTTTATATGAAAGGCAAGCCATTATTGTTCTGCCTTGGTTAGACAAATGACTGAAAGATCCAGTACTCCCAATCAAAGTTTTACTTCCAGTCTGAAAATCCAGTAATGAATTAAATTGACAGGACATTAGAAAACTCCCATTTCCATTTGAGGAAATTTTGTCGAATCTGAATTTGAAAAAAAAAGTATATTATAATATATGTTTTATGTAGATATGCGAGCCCAATGCATTAGAACTCCTGCACATTCTGCCTTAGCCTAAATTAAACAATAGGGGGAATGTAAAAATGCATCATGTCATGTTCTCGCAAATAACACAACTGGTGAAGTCATTTTTGCCGTGTACTAAGTCAAGCGATATACATTTCATGGTACTTTTATTTTAAGATAGGTGTCCAGCCTGCATAAAAACTAAGCATTCGTCGCATAATATTTTTAGCGGGCACGTTCATGCAGTCAAGTCTTTGACCTGATGTTCCATCCATTCATTTGCATCTGCCATGCACAGGATGAAATATTTGCACTTACATAATCATCCACCTTAAGCACTATATCAGGTGCATCGACTCCTGAATGCATAAATTTGCGCTGCAGCAAAGAAACCTTTCACTTTTTGATTCCTTATCGGAAAAGAATGCAGGTGATGTAGTCGTAGCCGCCTATAATATATTACGTGTTCTTTAGCTTTGAAAAGTTAATCAACTTCGCACTATCGATCCCCAACAAAGTGTGGGAAGAGTTGTAGGGTCGAAGCGAGAGACCGCGTTTCACCAATCTGGTATCAGTATTTCTTCAAGATTAAGAAATATCAGGTGGTGTGATCATTGAGCGATCAAATGTTTAAAACATTTCTTTATTTATCCTTCATCTGAATAAATGGTTAATTGAAGTCGTAGTCGTAGGTGTTTTTATTACGCAGTCATAACAAAAACCTCATTAAAAACGCCAACGGGAGTTACCAATATTGAGCATCTGTGTTCCATCTTATTAGAAATGTCATTCTAAAACTAACTTACAACCCCAACCTCTTCCAACGAAGCAGTTTTATTGAGCAAACTCTTAAAGAGTAAAGAATCCAAGTCGTTTTAACTTTCCCCAAAAAAACTCATCATACTCTATTGACACAATTGACAATAATCTTAGTTATGTTGTGAGTAACAGAGGGCATTTCTCATTGAATTTCTTCGAAACTTTTTATTCCATACATTGCCGTTGGATTCTTCAATTGTATAAAATTCAATTTCCAACTTGATGTCTTCCATGTACATCAAAGCGAGTCCTTTTGCTTGTCTCATCCTCATTTCTTTATTTCATGCTTGCTTGCGTCTAGTCTTACGAATTACAAAAAGTGCGGTTGAGCCTGAGCCACTCGCTGAAAATGAGTTTTAACCTAAGGAATGTATCCATGTGGTGTAGTTCAGAGACAACAATACAAATGAGTGACGGGGTTCTGTAGTTACAAAACTATGAGTACTGAACTGCTTTACAAAGCGTTGTAAATCTGCTTTTGCTAATAATACGGTATGTCACAGACGAAAATGAGATCAATGCCCTGCTCACTCTTCATGGATAGGTTTTTAGTAGTTTTCAGACACTTTTCATGACCATCCAGCTACATAAAGCTTGTGAACGAGCTTATTTTTTGCTCTACACTGGAAATCTTCATTTTTATGAAGGGGTGGATGAGATTGAATTTGAAGATGGGCTTCCTGTCGAGTTACAAAAAAATGCTTGAAAAGAATCAGTCTCCTTCTGTTACTTTTTTGCTATAGGCAGATACATTCGTAAAAATAAATAAACATGGGGAACCTTGTTTCCCCACTTTGGATGATAAAACAAGCATATAATTTTTCCTTCCCCTGTGAGCTTACTTATCCTTAGGAATAGGATACAAGATCTAGAGTAGGGTAACTTTTTGCAAATCTTCTGCACTACACACGAGGAATCATAGACAGGAAATTCGCAAAGGTAATTTGTTAAAATGAGCTTCTAAGGAGGAAATTACATGCACTTTCATAACTCTTGAGTTTTCTCATTGAGGATTTATTCGGGGCTGGAGTGGGATGCTGGTCATATCGTAGGCTAATAAGACGCTGGGGCTCATTAGTCTTATTTGTTTAGTTATACTTAAAATCAGGATTTATGTCGCAAGTCATACGTTTGTGCTTTTCTAGTGGGCATAATAATGAAATGCTGCTGATGACACATTGACATATGACATCATACCACCAAATTATACATATATTATTTATTAGGATTTGAAAATTATCTCTATTTTTCTGTCACGAGTTTACAGCTTAGTTTAACTTGTACGACTTACTTTTGTAGAAAACACGCATGCATGATGACAGAATTTCATTCGTTCTTCATATAATTCATATTGAAACTGACTACCACGTTAATCCTGCGAGATTATCTCGCTCCGATACGTTTCTTGTTGCCTAAAGCTTCTTACCGATTCTCAAAGTTCAAGAGAGGTGTAATGCCTGAAAGCAAGTTGTAGTAATAATGTTTTGAGAGAGATGACTCACCATCAGAAACGAGTTCGCCTCAGTTTGCACTCTCTACATTCTTAAATCAGAACAATGCACGTCGTCATGAAAAACGTAGCATGCTACAAGAAACACAGCCAGACCCACACAGTACAACGTTGTTGACTTAAAATATACCTCACACTCGAGGAAGCTTTTTGCTCCCACATAAACTCTTCGGGAAAGACTTGTCACAGTTGAATGAGTACAAATGTAATGAAACATGTTTGCAGAAGGTAGCAGAAAATTCCATTCTGATTCATCGTTTTAATGCTCATCGCTAACCTTTTTTAAAAAATGCTTCTTCGTATATGGCTTTATGTATCAATCCAACTCATCCTTCAATTGCAAAAGTAATTTAACAGCAGCGAGGAAAACTGTAGTAAACCCCAACTTTATAAATGCTTTTAATAACCACCTCACTAAGAAATAAAAATATTAAAAACAATTTATGTATTTAGGATCTCAACCCCAACATACATAAAGGTACATTTCACATGCATAAAAAGTAGTAAAAATGTGAAACTCTGACGCTAGGCTAGAATTCATGTTCAGATAAGGTTAGAAATATTACTCTCGGTATCCCAGATGAATACTCCATTGCAATATATGTTTTTATTACAGTAGAGATAAGCAAAATTGTACTGGGGCACTGGCGTCGTTTGACCCTGTTTCATGCACCTATTCAAATAGTTTATTAACTCATTCATCAGTGCAGAGTGTGTAGTGTATCATTTAGCCTGTGGTCTGTAGTCTTGCACCGAGACGCAGAGAATGAAAAGGACGAAGATGTATACGATTTGTTGTTTTATTATGCAGATTAGTAATGTGCATGTGATGCCGGCCGACTATGATGATGAGCCAATCCTTCTGCCTTTATGGGTTAGCTCACGTTATTTTTCTCGGCGAAATCTCATTTTATGATAATCATACAAGACACAAGTCTCACTATGCTTTAGAAAAGGAAGAGTTCAAAACATGAACTGAAGCAGGATTTGATATGAGAAAATTCTACTTTGCTCTACGTGGCCGGACGAACACAACAGTGTCAATGTCAGGCCAAGCCTAAAGGTGTTTCGAAAATTTACACATTCTGATGCTGCTCAACCAACCAATCAGGTATTACTATTAATGACCGGTGTGTGTGGGTGAAACATAATACACACTGCACAAACAACACTCTAATACATCTTTTCGTTAGAACAATATTTAGTGGGCAGAGAAGGGTAGAGGTTTTCATTAAAACGGACTAAGCTTTTTTCAACGTACTCATACCTATTAGCATCCTCCTCCTCTTGTTATTAACTTCCTCTACTTTATAAAAGTTTTTCTTAAAGTGATATCAAATTTCAGTTACAATTCATCCTCCCCCTTGCTTTGTCATACAAAGAATTTGCTGGAACATCGTTACGAAAAGAGAAAATACATTTGTGTTTGTGCAAAGTCATCACAAGGTCTTCCTTGTCATCACGTAAATATAGCGCATTCTTCTGAGAAAAACAGTGACAACTTGGTTGGGTAAGCAGTTTTTCCGTGATATTTACTCATATTCTTCTTTCTAAAAGTTATATGACTACTGTGTAAACTTTTACGGAATGATGAATCTAGAAAACATGTTTGGAAATCTATCCAGCACGTAAACTTGTGAGACTGTCGTTTCCTTTTTCCTTGTTTAAGTTTGCTATTCAGTTTACATGAGATGTACAGAGACCTTGTCTGTATATTTACGTAGATATAGCGTGACGTGATTGTCTTCTGGCAATGCTCCAAACTTATATAGAGAAATATACATGTATTGATACATTCCCTTTGAATCTTTCTATATAGTGTTAAAATTTCGAATATAGAATTTCTAGAGGAGGGGCTCAGTTAAATATATATATATAAGCAGGATGATACGTATACACGAACCCGAATGATATCATTGTACCGGTTACAGTTAACTTAAAAGCACGATTACACACGTCGACCAGTGAGCCGAGCTGACTCAAAAGAATCATCGCAGAATAAATACATCATTTTTGTAATTTATAGAATGTAATAATTTTCCTATTATCATTTATATCCATTATTTGTGTAGATTTTTTTCCCTCCTCTCTACTTATATTGAAAAGTGTTAACTAAATTCATTGCGATTTTGTGTTTTCAACATAATGATTCCTCTCAGTAGTGATGCAGTGTGATTTTTCTGTTTTTCTCTGTAGAGCCGAGACTATAAGACAGTAAGGAACAATAGTGACCCAGAGTTCAACTCTGCCTAAAAGAAGTCTTTCGCATTAGATCACGCTCAAAGGAAAAGGCTGCTTTTGTCCAATACATTACGTTACGTAAAATTTACGAGAAGAAAAGTCCTACCTTCGTATCTCCGTTTTTGTGGTTACTTCTTCCAAGTGAGACATTTATAGCAACTTTTCACTGTCTTCTTTCATCATGACGGGTAAGCTACTATTTTTCTAAAATGCTTCCTCTTCTCTTATTCCCTCTCGTTTGTTACTTTTTACCCCCCAATTCATTCAGCGTAAGTATGAAACTATATAAATGTGGAAATACGAGTGGAAAATTGAGTAGATTTTGCTGTAAAGAGTAAATGCACTTTCTTAGTTTGGAAACTAACGATTCTCAGAATGGAGAAAAGTTCATTTCATTTGTGTGATATGTGCCTACTCCCATGGAACAGTAGTTATAAGTATAAAGGGTGTATTGAAAGTGACTTTGAGAAGTCAAGGGTATTGAATTTTTTGTCTCCCCATTTCAACTTTTCTGAACACATATCTCTCCAGATGAAGAAACAAGTTGGTTTGTCGTTTTGTTGGCAATGGAATATATCCAATGTAGCATTTTTCACACACCACATTACCCTTTCCCGTCGTTGGCCGCTCGTTCCAAAACATTATATTTTTCTTTGAAACTCACCAATCCCTCCATAATTCTCTTTACTAGACTCTTCTCTAAGCAGGAAAAGGACTGTATATCAATCATGTTCTCCATAAATGGCATTTTTTGCGGGATGCTTGTAACTGTTAGGCATATCCGGAACACCCAAAAACTCCAACATTGTTGAAAATAATCAGCAACCAGTCACAAGCTTTCTTTTCACTCGTTCAACATCTCCTTTAGTGAACAAAAATTCTGGAAGGGGTACATTATATATTGATACACGACGGGACTATCATGAAAAAATCTCATCTCACCCACTGGTAGTATTCTGCTTCATCACCCCATTCATGGCTTTACAGCACGCTATCTCATAGTAAAACCTGTCAAACCAGATTCCTTTCTCGGTCCGACGAAAACTTGCTAAAGATTTTGAATCTTTCAACAGGTATGTGAAGATTTGAAGCGGAGTTGGGCACGATGTGAGTGGGAGATATATTAGACTCTGATGAGTAAAAGGGGTGGCATAAGAAAATATATTCTTTCCCATTTAAAGCTCATAGTACTGTAGTTCAATGTGCTCTCTCTTCACTAGATGTATGCTTAATGCCAGTCGATCCATTCGGATCATTACTCACTCTCATCTACACAATCGCTGAGCTGCCAAAACGTTGCATGGTGCATTTTTAAGTCATTCTCAGACGTTCTTTTGTATACTCACGTTTAAAATGCAGTTTTGCAGTCTACGTTGGGTTGGAGGGAGGAATCATGCTGATTTGCGTGAGCCGACACGATGAAGGATTGGATAAGAAAGGTTGACAAGAATTGAGTCTAGATATATTTCCCTGTTCTTCAACAAGTGCAAAATCACCCTAGGAAAAAAAACTGGTTTGAGATGCATGTTGATATATTATAATAAAATATTAGGTACTCATAACTCTTTTGATTATCTAGCTTCAGGCTAAATTTGCACATCTTGCATGTGCAGCTCTCCCACATTTATCCTGGTTTACATTTCAATCGTAGAGTGTGCAGAAGTAGAGATGATTACTGATAGCTGTACAAGTTTGTTTCACTAATCGTGCCGTCCGTGAAACCAATAATCAGCCTTTGTAATTGCATGTCTGTTGTAGAAAATGTCTTTAAACGATTTTACAAAGATTCATCAACCATATAAAAGTTTTCTGCCTACCAGTTCCAACTCATTTTGGTGATAATGAACTAGAAAACAGTGGTGTAGGAAAATAATGTAAGTACGCGTTTTTAAACAATAGACTTGCCTAGTAGTAAAAAATTCCTTGTCACGTAAGGAATAGACTAAGTAATCATATAGGGTCTATGCAAATATTTTGTTGAAATTAGAAGCGATCCAGTTTATAGCGGAAAAATGTGGATATTTTAAAGTACAAAATGAAAAGAACTTGCAGGAGCATGTATGCTGATAACAGCTTCGTATGCTCCAGTTAGTTGTAATGAATAGATATAAAAGGAGTATTTATATGTACACATGCCATGCGCTGTTTATTTGATGACATTTGCAAAATTTTGCTGTAAAAGAGTGCTTCAAGCAGACATACTACATTTGCATATATATGCTTAGTAATTTTAGGGCATGTTGTGCCATACACAAGTATTTTCTATTCTATTTTTTGTCCGGAGAGTTGTAAGGATTCCGTATTCTTTAGAATTGAAAATGTTTTTGAAGGGAAAATACTTCTCCGTCAGATCACAACAACGCTTGTGGGAGTTTTATATGCAAAACGATAATGAAAATGAGAAGCCTTAAACAGCATATTTTGAGCATACTACGAAACACGCCGAATGTATTCAAACATATTGTAGAAAAGCTACAAAATGAAGTTATGAATCACTATGAAAGGTCTAAATACGTTTCTGTCATTGAATTCCGTAAACAATAGTACCCATTCTGACCTGAATGTGGAATGAGCTTGAGCTTGTTATGCAGATGTAGAGCAATCACGGGAATGTGGAGCATGTAATGCAAGCAAATTGCTCCTATACTGGATCTGTTCTCGTAGTTCTTCAAATGGATTTCATTTTCTTTTCCCGTGCGTGCTTGGTCGTGAAGTTAGGATTGATTTTTATTGTATGAGCTTGCAAAAAGATGGGCGCACGAAATTGACCAACATGTACTTAAAAAGATATAAAAAAAAATCATTCGTGTGCAATATTTAAAAAATGATGGAATTTCATTTAAATTGTAAATGAATCATATTCTTACACGGGATAATTCGTAATTCTTCTGTTATCCGCGCAGTTTAAGGGCCTTCAAAATAACCAACCACACATATATATGTTTAAATTAAATTGTAATTTATACATAAATTAATTTGGTGTATGAGTTCATACTTATTTCATTCCACATAATTACATATATTTTCTTGCATAAGACGAATAATCTGGGTCAAAATTCAACGGGCAAAGTTGGTAAAAATATTAGTCATGGATTAATTTAGAAAACACTTTAGCAGCAGGATTATACTGACAAAACAGACAAATATAGAAATCATCATAAATGTGAAGTGATGAGTCATTATTGACGTGTTTTACCATACAAATAGTCTCACATTCATTCTTCTGAAGTAAATGGATATAATATTACAACCTGATTTCCTCCTAACCTGCTAATTAAATATAATACACTAGTTTTTGTCACATTGGATGACTCACTGCTTTATAATAACCATTTGCCTTTTGTACTAGAATAGAAAGCTGTGATTCTAATAGGTATTTACATTTCACCTAATAAAAGAAATGCATGTGCAGACTAAATTCATTCAAGCCTCGTTGTACATAAAAAATACTTGATTCGATCTGTCGTGTCGCACGATATGTCCACTTTATAAGTACGTTTAAATAGCAGTTGTCCTGTCATGTAGAAAAGAATTGTTAATCAGGGTTACAAGGCTCTAGTGATTCATACTCATGTCATGTCATTATTGTTATTAGTAGATGCAGCGTAAATAAATGAGCTGCATAATAGTTTTTACTACTTCAATTGTTCTTGTATAACAATTAATGGAACATGCTTGTGCAAATTGTGTGATGTAGGTTCATGTACAATTATTGTAATAATGCTATCCTCAGTGAAAACGTTTTAATTACTGAAATGCACATCTCTGTACACTCCTCACGTTGGCGTCAACCTGTCCCCGATTTGATGAAATTGCATACAATAATGATCAATACAAATTTTTATGGACGAATCTCATTGTGAGATTGAATTCATTTGAGCTGTCATTGTGAGTAAGACATATTGTGGGATTCATTGCAGCATTGTTCTGCCCCCATACAACTGCTACCCACTAAGCCTTCCCTGATCCTCTTGTCGCAAAGATGGGAGTAGGCACATGTTTTTTTAAGTATGAAGCAAGCCTAATTGAATTCTAAGGATAACCTGTTAAATTCCTTTTTGAAAGATTAACGTTCACAGGTATTTGCTTCATAACTTCAACCACCAAGATTTCCTCTATTTTATATCTATTTAATAATAAAGTCATGGGTGGCTTGCTAGGAGCTCATTATAGGAAATGGATAAAATACCCCAAACCAAATAATACGGTTAAACTATTACATCTCAAGGGATTTCGGAAATGGACGCTCAATCGAATTTCATCAGACGTTATTACCCCTAACAAATGTGCACACACATCAGGCATCAGCCTGAAACTAGGCAGGCTATATAGATTCCAATATTGTGTAGAAGTATATAAAGTGGATATAAAGTATGTGTATTTTAGATAAAAATTGGATTCAAACATAAAAAAATACTGTCTACATTTCTCATGATCCAAGATATTTAACGCCTGTAAAAAGTAAAGCCTTATCTTCACAAACCAGACTTCCGCTGGTTTAGAGGGAGAAGCAGTATTTTAAGTTCCATAATGGCATTCTATGTACCCTACCCAGTCACTTGTTCATTGAGCATTGCAACCTTATTCTCTTTGTTGGTTTTGGACATGTAAGTACTAGTAGACAAGATATTTTCATTCGTATCACTCTTCCCCTCATAGTATATACACCTTTACTGTAGAAATTTCTGGAAAGCAGTACATTTTCGCTGGATTGAACAACATCCATCTAGTTCCATTTTATCACCCGACGTTTTAGCATTCCTCACAAGCCATATTATGTATCTCCAGTAGCGTGAACATTGTATTATTATAGTTCCGTCTTTGGTCTTTCATTCCAACTAGAGATTTACTCATTCATCTCGTCCGTCTCTTTTATATTTGTTTGCAAATGACCGTTTTCACTTTCTGTCACCATCTGCAACCGATTACGTGAGCTAACCACTAGGAAGCGGCTACCACCCAGTATTTGCATAACGACATCTGCTTGATGAAGTGAAGTGGAGTATATCCTAACATTGCAGAGATCAAGCTGATATGCAAGAAAATAAAGGGTTATATTGGTGAGGGGAGACTATGTTTATAGATATCAGTTTTATGCAGCGCGCGACATTTTTGCTGACTGGCTACTAGATTGGAATTAAGATGTGCTCAAAATAAATGACAAGATATTATCTGGTCTATTCCCCCTCTTTATTTTTGCATACTCTTCTCATTCAATTTTCTCATTTGCAGTTATAGCTCAACCATGAATGCGAAACTCCTTCTATAGTAGTAATAACATTTTTATATACCTGTACGTATCTAATTTATATTTTGTGTCTTTCTAAAACATTTTTTCCAGGCGCAGTGCACACTGAAGATAATCTGGAATATACTTTCTTCCCCATAAACAAATTCACGGTTAATTTGTCCGTAAAAGCACCCCACAATGCTCACATCTGCCTTGTTCCGGAAGCTTCCTCTGAAGCAAACCCCATGATTGAAATCTTTATTGGCGGTTGGGATAATGGCAAGTCTGCAATCCGCTTTAATCGAGAGAAGCCGGATAAGGCTGAGGCATCCACTCCTTCCATTTGCTCTGCAGATGAGGATAAAAAGTTTGTGTTAACTTGTAACAATGAAGGGGAGGTCAGTGTCTCCATGGACGGAGCTTCCGAGCCATTCCTCTACTGGAAGAATGGGGAGCCATTCCCAATTAACTTTGTGGGTGTGAGGACAATGTGGGGAGCAACTGGAACTTGGAATATAGGTTATTATACCAAACATTTGCTACTCACTTGAATACTTTTAACAATTCGCTCAATCACTATTTTCCCCTTCTCCCTTCTTTTCCCTTGTCAGGAAGAGAAGAGACACTAACCATAAACGTTGCTTTTTTTACTTGTATAATTTGCCCCTGATGGAAACTAATGGAAAGCAATGGCATTATACGGATAGCCGTAGTCATTAAGCTTAGTTGGCATTTAGCATAATAATCAAAATAAATGGTTGGAATGTCAGAGAACTTCCTTTTCTGGCAAGCTCACCACCATCACATCACAACCAAAGGGAAATGAATACTAGTAATTTACATGGCACGGCACGCTCTACTTGATTTTATGCTACTCGTACGGTACATGTCTACACAATCGGATACGCGAGACCAGGAGGGTCGAATGCATAAAATCAATTAAGAGAAGGAAAAGATGCATTTGTACAATTGGACAAAGTAGAGGAAAGCTGTTGTTGGAATATTCTTGCCATTATGCTCTACTTAAGTTCTTGGAAGGGCAGACTTTGTCAGTTCATTCATTTAATTTGCTTTAGGATCAAGTACTCAACTTATGAAAAGTTTATCCTTGATATTTATGTTTCTTGTTTTATGCACTCTAAAGCCTCAAGTACAACTTTATGTAGTGTGTGATCTAAAATTGTTAAAAAATCCTGCTCAAACGATGTTCAACCAAGGCTACTTAAGCTAAATTGATTTTTAAGGTTTTCTGTCTGCGATTCTGATCAGATCAAACATTTTCTAGCACATTTCTCCCTTGTGGTACCAGATGTAGTCACAGATAGAGTATTATTTGTGTATTTGCAGATGTGTGCGTACACAAGCTAAAATGTGAATCTAATCAAGAACCACTTGTTGTACAGGCGTACGGGGCCAATCTTATCAGCTCTATCAATTTCATTTTTTATTTCATGGCTTTATTCTCTATAATCCGTAATGTGCATCTGCACTGCATCTTTATGAAGCCATGCTGGGCTGCAATAATAGTAAACTCAAACTCAAAGGTTATTGAATTCGAGAAGTTTTTTATACCGTACTTATTGCAAACCGTAAATATGCCAGTGTGGCACATTATGAAAGTAAAAAAATAAACATAATAGTTATTGCACATTTTAAGAACAAAAATCTACTGCATCATCAACTTGACGTGGGATGAAACAGAGCCGCATACTAAACAAGCGAAAGTTCATGCCATGTATCCCGAACTTTGTGATCAAGCACTTCTTATTTTGATTCTTTAGCCTTGCTTTTTTATCATCATTGGCTAGTTCTTGTGACGAGGTTATTATTTACTACATACAAAGGTAGGGTTTTAATTGATCACACATCACAGTTAAATGGATTTTCACACAGACGTCATATTTGTTTTTCCAAATCCAAGTACTTCACAGTGAGTCGGCTGATCAATGCAATTGGAAGATGCAATGTGATCATATAAGATGTACACATTTATATCCTTTTTAAATGGATTAATAATAGTCACAGCGTATAAAATAGTAACCAGACAAGTATGAAGCAAGACTAGAGAAATTATGGAGTCTCCATGTACTCCCCTCGAATACTCTATCAACGGAAACCTGCATCCCATCGTGTAACATAATTATCTTTTTAAGAGCCCAAAATTCTCATTTCCCCTTCAAAGTTGAACAAATGTTGTTATGATTGAAGCAGCAGAGGGGTGATGTATGGCGTCGTGAAACTGAACTGAGCATCTATTGTTGCCCCATGCATACGGAAATGTGAAGTGGATATAATATAGTCTGTTCGTCACGTACGCCAAGGAAAGCTTTTAATTTTTTCATCTCAATTAAAGTCTCTAGAGTCTGGAGAAAGAGAATAAAAATGTTTTCCTTGTACTATTTTATGCATGAAGTGGGTGCATTTGGTCTGTTTACAGAAATATTTCATTTAACTATAAATGTTTGCTTTAACTCAAGAAAGTCTTAAGATAAACTCGGCTTTCATAATTCATTAGCTTAAGCGTTTGGGAACCTGGCATTCTTTATGGTCAAATGCGATCCTATCAAAAAAACTGTCATAAATTTATACGTAAATTTAATGTCAGGTCTGAGTTAAAATGTAAATGTTTTTCTCACGTCCAGACTCGTCAGAACTATCACATGCATCAAAACGCATATAATATGCAACTCACGGGGGCAAAACATAAAACTATTGCTTGCAGAATAATTTAGTACAATATCAAAACCTTCACTCTTTGTAGTTGTAATTAACTGTTGACGTTGACAAATTATTTGCACAGGTGGCAAGGAGTTGAGTACTGAAGACAACAAGGAATACACATTCCTTCCCGTTTTCAGCGGATCCTTGAATTTTGAAGTACGCGCCAAGCATAACGCTCATATCGCGTTGACCGGCGGTGAAGCCGATGCCGCTCCATTGTATGAGGTATTCCTCGGCGGTTGGGAGAACTCCAAGTGTGCCATCAGGCTAAACAAGGAAAAGCCTGATAAGGCCGAAGCAGAAACAGAAAATTGCCTCTCGGGAGGAGAATATAAGAAATTTTGGATGAAATGGAATTATGGAACAATGCAGGTAAACTATCGTAAATAGAGCTGCAAGGAATAATTTGTTGCATTCAAGTGTAATAAAAAATTCTGTTGACGTAAAATGCAAATTAATTGATAATCACTAGGTTGGAAGGGAGGGTGAATCTGGTCCGTTCATGGAAATCGCTAACCCGGAAGCAATTATAGTGAAGAATTTTGGTATCAGAACTGGTTACGGCACGGATGGCCACTGGCACATCAATGGTAAGCAAACAATTTTTTGTTTTATCTTTCAGACGGATTAACCTTTTAGCAGTAGTAATTAATTACTATCTTGAAAATAGCATTCGCTAACAAACCCTTTTTAGCTTCCTAAATTGTTTTGAAGTCGTTAAGCATTTTACTAATGAGTTTCCTGAGTGGAAATTTTTCAGCTCATAAGTATTAACTCAACTCATTTAGTAAGTTACATTAATAACTGCCATCATTTTGATCATTCCCTCTGGTTGCAAATGTGGCTTCTATAATTTTCTACAAAATAGCTATCTCGTTCTGAGAGGTGTCACCTGCTAGCAGTATACAATATTGTTTGATGATTGCATTGCCAATGGCTTAGAAACACCTGAAAAGAGCAGCGGACAGGTGAAAACCACAAACATACAAACTTTGTTTTCGATACATGTGGGAAAAATTTCCGCACGTTGGTGTGGGACCATATGGCGTGATTTGCCACGGCGTAGCTCCGAGGGTGGTACATGTGTAGTTCTAGTAAATATGCATGCATCGCATTTAGCTAATGGTGTTTCTTAAACTCCCATTTTTATCCGTAAAACGAGTAGGGTTTGGTAGTATCCTTTTGTATGGTCAATGTCATTTAGGCATGATAATATTAGGTTTCATTTCAGAATTCCCCTGTCCCATTTTTGATATTCCCTGAAGCCTTACTACAAGGTGGAAAAATGAAATGTCTGGTTTGGTCGACTATAAGTACTAGTCTATCATGTATAATATCATGTTTATAATTTTCACACCGACCGACTTTAGTAGTATGAAGTAGACCATCATCAGCCACAAAAAGGCTTGTATTCAAGATATCAACAGAATGGCAATTTGATACGCTTTTTTCGGTAGTATTGGCATTTGGCCTACATACCATTACTATTCTCACCGTCTGTTTTCATTTCCTTCAAGTTGGATTGTTTTACGTTTGCTGCAGAGGAAATGAATTCCTTCACCGTTCTCAGCAGTGTTGATGGCTTTGTGTTGACTTGTCTTCTTCTGCTTCACTACTATCTATTATTTCATCAGGGTTTTCTCCTTAACGCACGATTCTCACGTAGAAAAGCCAAGTGATTCAATTGAATCGAAAATTTCTCACAGAATCCTGAGTCAGTCGTGTCCAAAAGTATTATCGTAAAAAGCCATCTTCTCTCATAACACAACAAAGAAAAAACACACTTCTACCTCTGGTAATATAATTCCTCACCAACCAATCGACTTGCTGTCCAGGAGGAGGTGATGTATTGATCATACTTCTCTGCGGTGACCATGACCAGTTTTATTCGTTCCTTGTTTTCAAGGCTAACATTTTGGGAATTGGAACTGGACACGAACGAAACTGATAGAAACCAAGTTTGGCGTGAATATTGGGGGTCTAATTTTAGAAATGAAATTTGGTACTTGGCGCCGTGTAGACGAAATGGTGTATCAAATTTCAATACATGAATGAAATTCAATCGCAGTGCTGAAGAATTTCACAAATTTCTGCTTTTTACTCAGCTACTACCTCTACATTGAAAATAAATTAGAAAAAATCGATAAGTAATCAATGGTGTTTAGAAGGTATCACGAGCTATGATCTCATTTTGAAGATAAAGTGATGTGGAACAATTACAAAGATTTTTCCTTTCAACGTGTAAAACAGTTTTAAACATCATTTAGCACTACTCTCATACAATCAATGCAAATACCTCGATTTTTATATTGATTATCCTGATCAATCCGTATAATCAACAAATATTGTTTTCACACTACATTCCATCCCGCAATTAGAAGTCCTTTCATGGTCATCGTGTTCATGTTCATGACGATTTTTCATGACGTGCTCATGTCAT